>AWYF02002265.1:0-52522 GCA_000504405.2 Mycosphaerella sp. Ston1
AAGATCTTAGATAAATCCTTTAAAGATTAACTTAGTTATTCTATATAAGCGTTAAAAGGCCTATAATATCAAGTCTTTAATTTAAGAGCTATACTACTTCCTATCTAGTATTCTACTATCTAATATAGTACTTACTATTATAGAGAGCCTATATATCAACTTTTAGCTTACTAGCCTTATTCGTTATTAAGATATTCAAGTTCAAAGTTTTCAGGATTTCCTCGCCAAGCCGGACTCCTCGCTATGCAGGGAGGCCTTCTATAGGCTATAGAACTACATGCAGCTGCTCTCCGTGGTAGAACTACATGTATCCATCGATGCCCCTGAGTGACCCAGTTTCAAAAAAATCTAAGCTACAGTACATGTAGTTCACTGTCAGATGGCTTGCTGCGCTGCATCATGACTTTGATTGTTCCCTTGTTCGTTGCGAGCCAAGCGGAACTGAAACCAGCGAAACGGTCAGTGACGTATGTTGTTTTGTCCCTCCCCTCAGGTGTGTCCCCCCGCCTCCTATGAACAATTAATGTACGAACGAACGTGTGAGACGCGTGCATGTACATGTTCTATTCACTTCCTCCTCGCTGTCAATTCCAAAGGCAATAGCAGTAGCACCGAGCAAACATCCGCCCCCTATTTATTATTCTCAGCTGAAAGCACGCAGCGACCTCGACGTGATTGTGATTGTGACTGTGACTGTGAATAGCAACAGCAACAGCAAGGTTCGCGCATCGGGAAAAATCAACATCAACACATAACCTGACCGTCCTCCTACTTCTCACCATCACTGCAACTCCCTCCTCCGTGGCCACCACTCTCACGGCAAACCACTCCTCGACCAACACGCCTCACCTCACCTCACCTCACGCACCACACCCAACTGCACTCCCACCGCCGCCATGTCGAGCGGTTCAACTCTCATGAACGTCCCTCCGCCGCCGAGCGAGCCTCAGACGCCCAGCGAAGTGCCGTGAGTCCGCTTTCTGACACTCACGCTCGCATCGCGTTAGCTGACTGTAGACGCCAGATCACGTAGCGGCACTCCAAACTCCACTATGACCTCCATGAGCGAGCTCTCCACCGTCGCCATCAAAGACGGCCATCGCGGCCACCCACCCCACCAGCAGAACAGCCAAGGCCCTTCCGGCCTCTCCAACCAACTCGACGCTGAACGCGCAGATCGCATCTCTCGTCTCGCAGGTCTCGAGCGTGTGACTACGGCTCGCAACCCTCCGACCCCAAATAGCGTCGGCAACCTCACGCCCGGGGGCTACCAACCACAGGCCCACCCAACCGTCAGCTATTTCGACGCGACAGGAAACCCCACTATGGGCCGCGAACGTAGCACCGTCGGCAGCGCCTCAGCGACAGGTTCTGTAGGCGCACGCACGACATGGGCAGGCAGCGACGCAGGTATGGGAGACTTTGACAAGATGTCGGAGAGTCAAGATATGGACATGGACACCTCATCCGTCGGAGGCATGAGTGACGCAGATAGGGACACAGGCTCCCTCGTGGCTTTTGGCGAGGGAGCTCGAACTCCTGCCAGACACAGCGCAGTAGGGTCGGCGTTCCCACCACCGAGTAGTCTGCCCAGCAGCAGAGGTGGACCGTCCTCGACCCCGACGGGCGCCCAGAGCAGGTTCATTGATGGGATGACCTATGCTGAGAGCGTGACGGATACCGCTTTGAGCGGAGATGGTCGTAGTGGACAACAGGAGGCGGAGCGTATCATGAGGGAGAATATGGATACGACTTCGGACGATCGCATGGGAACTTCCGGGTCGAATATGGGCAAGCAGCAGGGACCAGGGGACCTGGGCAAGTTCGGGTTCGAAAAGTAAAAGGTCGGCTTCTGTTTGACTTTTTTTTTCTCTTTTCTACTACTACGAGATGT
This sequence comes from Mycosphaerella sp. Ston1, assembly GCA_000504405.2. Taxonomy (NCBI): domain Eukaryota; kingdom Fungi; phylum Ascomycota; class Dothideomycetes; order Mycosphaerellales; family Mycosphaerellaceae; genus Mycosphaerella; species Mycosphaerella sp. Ston1. The sequence goes on from AWYF02002265.1 coordinate 1,895, forward strand.
CTCTGGGGTCTCTGCGTGTGGCAGGCTTGGTGGGCAATCATGGCGTTCGAAGATGGACGGGACTAGCAGCACAAGGAGAGTTGCCAAAGAGGGCACGAGAGGCGTTGGTGGATCACTTTTTAGGGATGCCAAGGTCCACATGTCACTCAAGAATGAGTTCGACGGCCGGATTATTGCAGAGCAGGCATGGACAGAAGAGACGGGGAGACAATGATACCAAAGGCTGATAGGTCTCGCAATAAAAAAGCGTTCAATATCGCCCCATACGCCAGTTTTTGCAGTAACAAATGCAATGCATGCTGGTGATTCAGGCGGGCCCTTGAGGACCCTTACTTGGTCTCGTTTTTATACTCGTAAAGTCATGCCTCTCTCTCTCTCTCTCTCTCTCTTATCGCATCACCTTTGACCATACCCATCGCGATCTATCGACGTTCCCTTCTCGTCACCTCGCCCAACACTCGGCTTCCTCGCCTGGCAGCCTTCCTAGGACTTCTGTTTCCGCAGATCCACCACCTCAAACTGCAATCCCGGCCCCTCAACGACATGGCCCGGCCGCAACGCGTTCGTGTACAGTCTCTCCTCCTCATGCACATGGAAGACTCCCGGCTTGGTGCATTCCAGAACATGTGGAAGACCCGGTGGATCCGTCAAGCGAAAAATTCCCCAGTCGGGGTTGTGTCGAGGAGAGCACACGATAGCGATCGCTTCGGGTAACATGACCTGGTATCCCGAGCTGGTGTGCAAGTCGCGAGAAGACAGAAAGCAGCTCTGCGATGGGTGAGTGTGGATCCAACCCATGACGAGCAGGTTTTGGGAGTCGCAGTAGGCAAACAGGTCGAGTTCGCCTTGCTCGGTAGTATCGCAGGTTTCAGACGAGGAGACTTGGTCGGGTATGATCAGGTGGCTGATGAACAGGGCGTTGCTGATGAGAGTTCCGGATAGAATTCCGCAGGTTTCCAGGTTTCGAGAGGTGTTGGTATGGGCTAAGTTGAGGAAACTGGTGCGGAGGTCCGGGGGTAAGAGGACGGTTCGTAGAGGTGCACCGGCTTCTGTGAAAGCTGTTGGTTTGAAAGTGTATTTGGAGTGCGCCATGGTACCTTGGCTTGGAGAAGGTGAGCCAGCACTGGTAGAGTAGGCATCAGGTCGCGGGGGCCGAGCCGGTGGACTTCTACGCGTAGGAAGCTCGACGTGGTTGTAGTCGTAGAGCGGTTCCTTTGCTGGGAGCGCAGGAGGCATGCTGGCGCGGGATTGTGCTGTTTGTAAATGCCCAGACGGCAGAGTCCAATCTGTACGTGCTTCGTTTCGGGGCACAGATGGATAGAAGTAGGACGAGGAAGATGTCGGTGGCCTCGAAGCTGTACCATTTCGCATCGTCAATGACTGTCTTCGTAATTGGTCGCCAACTTCTCGGACACCATCATCGGCCATCCTGGAGTCCTCGATGTCTCCGTAGTCGGGTGCTACCAGACCTCTCCGCCGCTCCGCCACAGTCGCAGGATGTATCCCAGCCTGAGAGGTTGACTTTCGAGTAGCACCGCGCCGCCTCAATTCGCGCTGAGCCAGGTTGACGGCGAATTCTCTGTCTTCCATCGCGTTGAGAGTGCTTACAGGACTCGGCGGTCTGCTTTCACCCGAGGCAAGCGACGGTCTTCGAGCAGCATCGAACTCATGCTGCACGCGTTGCTTCTCGCTATGCCGTTTCTCCATAGCCTTGACATACCGCTGGTAGTCCTGAGTGATTCGTGGTTTCCATTCCTCTAACTTGATCAGGTTCCGTTGGAGTGTCTTTTGAGCCTGTGCCAAGTCGGCCTTGAAGCGAGGGTCTTTGTAGTCAGAGTGCTGAGGCAACTTGCTCAGGATGAGGTCGGCGTGCCGATACAGGTACAGATACGCAGTGGCCAAGTTGCCTTCCTGCTCGCATATCGCGGCTTCTGTAAGGAGCATCTTTGCCGCGCGGAGCCATTGTTGCAGCGGCCGGTTGGGATTGAACTCGAATTCTTGGGCTTCCTGGACTAGATCCTCGACGCTTCGTGGGCTGGAGAGAGCGGCATGGTGGCGTGACAGCGCCATGTCGGGAGTGAGGGGAACTTCGTCTCTTGTCTCTTGCTGCCGGGTTGTTGGAGGAGACGGCAGTCAGGAGTCAGGTTGGTGGTAGGTGTTGAGTCTTGGCAGGCTGTATCAGTCCCTTAGCGGTACCTCAGGGATGGTATGGAAGGTAAGGTACATGCACCATAGCCATCAGTGGTGGTGTACGGACGGTAGCGTAAAGTAGCGTAAGGCACGGTAAGGTAGCGTAAGGGACAGTGAGGAAGTGAAGTGAAGATGCAGTGCAGTGCAGTGCGGTGGCCTTCCCGTCCACTTCCACACTGAGCGCATACAGTCAGTCAGTCAGTCGTCAGTCAGTCAGTACCTGAGGTTGCTGCTGCCTGCAATAACTACATGTAGTAAGGTCCAGTCTCATGCCAAGAGTGTTTCCCGAATCCGAGCAGTCGCCGACATCCTGTGGCAAATACAAGAATAATTTCACCGTCCACTCAATCATCACTGGCACTTCACTCCTTCAGGCCGCTTCCGACCCCGCCGTCCATGAGTACGGTCAAGAGGCTCTTGTCCTTCCGGAAGCCAAGCGACCCGGCCCTGCGTGTTGTTTTCACGCCCAGACTAAACAAGGTTCAACAACCTACGCGAAGGTCTCAACCAACTACGCGAAGTGGCCGCGCTGCCAGATCAAAGGATCCTCAAAAGCGTGCCCGGTATGGACTATCCAGCCCTCAGTCTATTGCCGGCCTATGCATCGCCGGAATATCAATCCCACCGCGAATTGCCCGCGCTGCCAGATCAAAGGATGCTCGAGTGCGTGCCCTGTATGGACCGTCCGGCACTCAGTCTATTGCCGGCCTATGCATCGCAGGAATATCAATCCAACACAAGCTTCCCAAAACACATGCCAAGGCAGGATCGAGACAGAAGAGAACCCCACGGGTGAAAGAGGACAGGGTCGGAGAGAAAAGGGTAAAAGAAAAGATCGTAAAAGAAAAGAGAGAAAAAGAGAAAAAGGCAAAAGAGAAAAAAAAGAAGGTAGCACGAAGGCTGAAAGATGGCTCGAGAAGGCCACCCGAAGTGGTGAGCGAAAAGCTGATGGGTATGGAGGTCTGTTTGTCTCTAGGAAACATTTTGCTAACTCCGAGGTAGATGATATATTGGACTACCTTGCTCCGACCTTGGAAAGGTATAGAGGATGCACTATACTTGACATCTGCCCTGGCTCGTGCTTATGGTCGCGCAAAGTCCATGACTTCCTCAAGCCAAAAAAACATGTCCTAGTGGAGCCTGAAGCGCAATTTCACGAACATGTTGATGAGCTTGTGAACCGTCCAGGCTCTTCTTACGAGCAGATCGTTCTTCCTCCTCCCACGGGGAAGATACCTTACTCTCTTGAACATTACGATCAGATCTTCGATGAGGGTGGACCAATCCCACGACCATGCGTGGCGTCGAGTGATACTGGTAAACTGGAAACAGACTACTCTCTTCTTGTGATTGGCAGTCTCAATCGACGCGACAATCTCAGCTATTCTGGAAGGGCGAAAAGCGGATCCCTGTGGGCTGCTGACGTGATGTGCTGGGCCGCACTTGAGAGCAAGCTCATGCATCGTCACGGCCCGGTCAGGATGCTATTGTGGACCCCAGAGCAGGACCGGCCGATTATTCTCCCCGAATGGACCGTAAATCGGACTGAGAAAGAGGCTTCAATAAGTCTTGCGATGAATGTTCAGGCAGTGGCTGAAGTTGGTAGTGTACGGATTAAGAGGGAGATCCAGCACGATTGGGAACTTCCCACCAGATGGAGCGGCCTCCACCTGGCCAGCGAGGAGCGCGTGTCGCGCCAAATGAGCCAAAACAACATGCAAATACCAGAGAGCCGGCGTATTCGTCACATGTCTCGACATGATGTGCCCGGCAAGAGGCCCGCTGGTAGATCGCCTTACGAAGTCTGCTACGAGACCGTAGAAGAAGTGGAAGAAGCGCGGGCGGAGTTGGAGCAGCAATGGAGCGAGAACACTACCAAATACCGAATGGCGGGTCAGACAGGTGCCACGCTGGACGAAGTCTATTCACTACTCGCATTTCCGGATCTGGCAGATGCCTTGTACGAGAATCCGTGCAAATTTACCAGGGCCATGCTCAGAAGGATAGAAGCTGAAAAGAAGGACATCAACACGCCGGAGGCGCCTCTAAGTGCGGAGGCACAAGACGTAGCATTGCCAGTCAAAAGCCCGCAAGAGACTCGCCTGCTGGGAATGGATGCGAGGCTCGCTCTACGCGCTGATGCTGCTCTGCGCGCTTTTAATCTGGAGCTGCATTGCAAGGTGCTGGAAGACAAAGGCCATGATGTTGCTACGCTGAAGAAGAGTATTCTTAAGTTGCAAGATGACATTGCGCTCGAAGCTCCGAAGGGCTATCCCGAGTGGAAACGACTAATCGAAGACTGGTTGTCTTTCTTCTGTCCCACTCCTCTCTTAGCCGTGGACAGACGACAGTACGAGCCCCTCCAAGCCAGCCCCAAAGACTTTTGGCCACGTTACAATCTCGATCTTCTCGACTTCACGCCTACGAATCGCGACATGAGCGTCCCCGAATTAGCAGATCGCCGCCAAGCAGCAGGTGCTTGCCGCGATCTCTTGAACTTTCTTTTCCTCTTCAAGAAACAGAGCGTCACCACTGTCCTCGAGCGACTCGCACCTAATGCGTCCACGGACTTGATCTGCCAAGTCCCCGCTATGACAGATCCGAGAAGAGGTGGCAGACTCGATCCTAGTAATCTCAAAGTCCGTTATCTGACTGCTGAAATGCTCGAAGGCTTGACTAAGGCGTGGTTTGAGTGGCCTTTTAAACCTGAAGGTTGGGAATATCTCGGCACGTGGAGCAGTACACTTTCCGCTAGTAAGCCTGAAGAAGCAGCAGGAGGCGGTAGGGAAGAAGAGGACTAAGAGTCTTTCCTTGTTGGTTGGCTTTTGTACAAATGTATGTATATATGTATATATAACTGTACTATGTATATGTATCATTACTCTTACCCGTTCTTAGCAGGTGCACATATAAGGTAGGTGAAGTGTTCTTCTGGAGAATGTGGGGGCTACAATGTAGAAGTATAATTATACGACGGCCTGCTCGTAACGCTTCAGCTTGATCATGTTTATCGATCATAACGTTGTTAAGGTGACTTGTATACCAGAATTAGGTAGTGCTCTCGTGGAACACTCCCCCGAGTCATGCACCATGGATGCCTCTGTCCTGCTGTATCTACCACAAAATACAATACGTCTAGCTAATAGCCCGCAGCGTCAATTCGACGGTCGCGAACGTGCCAGCAGAAACAGGCATAGCTCGTAATAACGTCGGAGCAATCCCTCTCCAAAAGCCCCCCGCACCCTCGTGCGCAAACGTCTGGACAAAAGCACTCCGCATAGTCTTATATCGCTGCGCCTCCCCAAAGCCATCCGTTTGCATTTTTGACTTGATGACATCGAACGGATACGAAGCAATCCACAGCATTTCGCCCGCCAGACCTCCGTAGAGCGCGACTTTCCACGTGGGGATGTCTTTGCGCAGAATCGCATTGCGTCTCGCGTCGTGGTTCATCAGGAACTCGAAGGAGAGGAACCATGCGCCGTATGCGGAGGCTTCGCGGAGGAGAGTTACGCTGGTGCCGCGATAGACTCCTGCGCCGCCGAGTTTGCGGATCACGTCGAGAGGGCCGTTGTAGAGTCTTTGGGCTCCGTGGGGTTGCGTTTGGAGTCGGATGCGGATGTGCTCGATGGGGGTGGAGAGGACTGTGTTGGCGAGTCCGGCAAAGGCTCCTGCGGCGTAGTATTGACCATAGCTCAAGGGCGGCGGGGGGATGGCTTTGCCGAGTGTGGTGTTGATTTTGGAGGCGTTTTGTGCTTCGAATGCTCTCTTGGCGTAGTTGAATGCGCCGAATTGGACGGAGACACAGGCGCCAATGCCGATCAAGGGGGTGAGAGTGCCTTTGTAGAAGGCTGAGGCGCCTTCATTCTTCAAGATTCGCGACGCGCAATCGAGGGCACTCTTGTATTCTGATGTCGTCTGTAATCGTACTTTGACGATGTCTAGTTTTTGGTTAGATGTTGGTGTCTTCCCGCGATATCGTGAGTCAATATGAGCTCACCGAACGGTTGTCCTGTGTTGCTGATCAGTGCCTATCCACCAGCGCAGTCCAAATAGACCAGTTCATATGGCCATATCTTACCAATGAGTACTTGAGCAATGCCTCCCACTGCGCCTGAAAAGAGATCCTTGGCCAGACTGGCAGCCCCTCCGGTCTCGCCAGCTTCTTCCAGCGCGTCTGCCATGGTCACGTTGTTATTGCCGAGTGGCGCAGGTGTTGTGGAGGTGTTGGTGGACAAAGTGAAAGGACAATTTCGGCGTGACCGAGCTGGAATTGCGCCATCGCGTTCAAGGTGTGTGGCTGTGCACCTCTATTTGTGCGTGGCTGTGCGTGGCAGAAAGGCCCTGGCCCCTGGAGTCGGGACAAGCTTTCACAAGGTCTGGAAGCACCGCCATCCATCAGCCCACCCGAACTAACCAACCACATGCAAGTGAGGTTTTATATCAGCCGCTCACCTCATCTCGCTCCCTTTCTCCAACTGTTCCCCCCTCTCCCTCCCTTCCTCCCTCACTTCGACACTATCCTCCCCCAATCGCCACCACTCCCTCCCTCCAACACCCCCCAATCAACCAACACCATCATGAACAACAACAACAACATGAACAGCCACGCAGGAGGCAAAGAAGACTATCTCGACAAAGGTCAGTCAGCCTTCTCCTCTTCTCATCTCTTCTTCCCCTCTTCATCCCGCAACGAAGACGAAGGAAATACTGATAATAATAACAACAATCCCCAGCTGTCGATGCCGTCGAGAAAAAACTCGGAGGCATGAGTGGCAAGAACGTCGATCCGCAAAAATACCGTGCGCAGAACGAGAAGCTCACGGATAAAATCAGAGGTTATCTTGAGAAGGCGACGGGGAAGAAGGTGAGTTTTTTCTTTTTTTCTTTTTCTGTTGCTTTTTATTGTTATTGTTATCATACTACCAACATATCCTGACTGGTTTCAATAGATGCCTTCGAAGTTCTCCAATTGAGTGAGAAAAACAACAAAACAATGGCTGCAGCATGCATGATACCCGCCATTTTCCCTACGTTCAAGGGATGATAATGGCACTTTGTCCTCTGTCCAATCCAAAACACGGCATACCAAATTGAGGGATGAAAGCGAACGGAGAACAAGATGATTGCGATGATGGGCTTGAAAGAAATGATACCAAAGTGGTAATGTAATGAGTACCGCTTTTCATATCATAGCGCAAACATGGAGTTACAGACTTGGCACAGAATTACTTGACATCATGTAGATCGTGCTTACACACTCGTTGATGTTCGTCTGTTGTCGTCTGGCGGAGATGGATCTGGACGTGCGATGAGTCGACTGAATGGGTGTTACATCTGCAAGACTGCAACACCCATGCTTGCATGATATTTACTTCCACCACCATCTCTCTCTCTCTCTCTCTCTCTCTCACACACACACACACAAACACACACACACACACACACTCTCTCTCTCTCTTCGCCTCAACGCTCGATGCGGGTAATGAAAAGAACCACCACCACCAACCATAAACCTTCGATTCGACTCAACAACAACGCCAGGGAGCTGAAGTTGAGCTCGGGTAATGCGTCTGTCCATTCGTTCATTACCGCACTCTATCCGAAGAAAGCCCTGACAGTCCGCTGTGTCTCCGGCGGCAGAGCACCCAGTAATTGATTGGCGTCAAGGCCGGCTGTGGCAATCAACTTCCGCCCCGCACCGACTATGCGTTGGGCCATTTGACCTTGGAGCGTCTCGGCTTCCAGAGCTTGAGCGATGAAAGTGAAACATTGTGCTGCTTTATGCATGACTGCTGGATTTTGGCTATACATGAAAGTGTCAGTAGAGGAGCAGACTTAGACGCGATGGATGCGTGACACTTACTCATCAATTAGTTGCGCAAGGAAGCTGTACGCATAAGGAGCTGCTTCTTCATCATTAATCACTGGCAGCGTATCGACCCAGTGAGCGACGACTTCAGGTGCATTCTGTACCTTCTTGCTGTTGAAATGAAGGACCTTGGCGATAGACGCGCAAGCATTCTCCGTCGCGAATGCGTCGTCATCACTCCTGGCGTTGGGTCGTTGAGTTACTTGGAAGAGAACAGGCAGACTGCCAGCTGCAAAGTCAGACCACTGCTCGCCACCCTTGTGCGCAGCAACGCCAACGCCATAGCAGGCGGCTTGTCGATTTGCAGCAGCATGATCATGCATACCATCCACAAGTGGTTGTGCAATGTGTGAGTAGTAATGCCATGAAGCCGGTCCGCAGAATTCGAGCACATCGTCTAGAATACAAAGAGCCCACTGTCGCTGTGTTGGATCCGGATTGGTGACAAACAGATCGTAGTAGGCCAACAGCCGTTCCCAGTGTGGCAAGAAAGACTGGCCTTGATGCTTGAAGATTGTGTGGAAAGCCTTATTCATGTCTGAAAGCAAGGTCTGGTCATCCTCGACAGCAAACTCGAAGTCCTCCCCAGGCTCCTCGCCGTCCTCGCGTTCCTTGGCCTCTTCCTCGCGTTCTTGTACACGAGTCTGGTAATCCTTGAGTACTGTCTCGGCAGATGTGATGAATAGTCCCATTTGGTCGTTGGAAAGGCAGTCCTTTCCTGAAACCTCAACCGCTTCATAAAAGCATTGGTACATCTCAGCAAGAGTCTCAATCGCTGGTTCCGTCTCGAGAACTTCGAGGACTTTCCCGATCGTGCCCTTCCAGAGAGTGGCATACTCATTCGAGTTGATGCCGTATGCTACCTTGAACGCATTAAGCAATTGAGGAACAGCCTTGGCAGAAGCAACTCGCACCGGGTCGTGAAAGAAGAATGCTAGGCCTGGGATAGCGACCTTCTCCATGATCTCAAGGACATAAGGCGCAAAGCCAGCCTCAAGGTTCTGAGCGTAGACGGTAATGAGCTCAATGGCCATGAACTTGTCGTCCAGTGTGCTTGTCTTGATGCCGATATACTTGCCCTTGAGGGGCACGAGTTCCCATCCCTCTTCCTGTTCAATTTGCTGCACATTCTCCTCATCGTCCAAAAGCTGAATATCAGCCTTGGCTTGCGCCAGCTTCATAAGCGGTGGCATAACTGTCTTGAGGTAAGGTACAAAGTCTTGGCCGAGTACCCTGCACATACGGCCCCAGCAGTGGAGGAGATAGCTCTCTTGCGGGTCATCGTCATCAACAATGCCCTGTTGTACGGAGCCAAGAACATTGACCAGATTGATAGCATCCTGGCCCATGCGTTCCTTACCCACGGCAAGCGCAATGAGGGTAGCGCACTCCATGGCCTTCGCACGAAGCAGTCTCTTCTCGCGATCGTTTGGCTCTTGAAGCACACTGAAGAGCGCCGGCATAAGCTCTGGATACCATTTGCCGAAAGTGCTCTCCGCTGAGTCCGCGACAGTTGCAATGGTCGACAGGGCCTGCTCCTGCACAAACCGCTTGGGGCTCCTGAGCAGTTGCATAAGGTTCGTGAGCAGTCTGTCCAAGTATGGCTCGAGAACTTCCTTTTCGGCCTCTTCACAAAAATTTACCAGCGCGGCAGCAGCGTGGGACTGCACTCGTGGTTCGGGCGCGTTCAAGGTCTCAATCAGCGCAGGCAGGACAACGCTGTGATACTTGGTTTGCATCGTGCCCTTGAAATCGGTGCTCATCTGTCCAAGGGCATTACAAGCAGCCCAACGGACACGCGGGTGGTCATCTCGGAGGGTTGGCAACAGCAGTTGCAAGACTTGGTCCAGCTCGTTCTCCATGATGTCTGCACAGCCCTCGCTGATAGCGGAGATGCACATCAAAGCGGCATGCTTGTCCCTCCAGTTGCTCGACTGCAACATCCGTGGCAGCCAAGTGAAAGTGGGCGGAAGTAGATCCTTGCCGCCGATCTTGTTAGCTAAACGATCCATGGTCTGCTCGCCGGCGACGTGGTTGGAGTCACTCTCGTCGAAGTCCAGGTCCTCTTGCGCATTCCATTCCTCGGCATCCTCATCATCTTGACCAACATCTGTCATCATGGAGAGACATTGCGTGACCATATCGTTGATGTAGTTCTTGTCCGACTTGCACAGCTTCGGATTGTAGTCGGCAAACGTTGCCATGAGCTCGAGAGCATTCTGCCTCGCCTGATCTTCCAACTCTTTATCGGCGATCATCTCGATGGTGACATGCACAAGAGGACCAAAGACACCCTTGAAGGCCTTTGAGCACACCTCGGCCAGCTCGATAACGGCGATCAGCGCTTCAGTCAGGCCATCCGAGTCGCGCGCCTCTTTCAAGGGCACCAATGTACCCAGGATATCGGGGATCAAGGTGTAATACTTCGGTTGTGCCTTCTTGCTCAGGGACTGGAAGAAGGCAGAGAAAGCCTTCATTGTCGCGATCCTGACCTTCATGTCCTCATCTTTGATTCCCTTCTGAAACACCTGGACGATCACATCCTCGTGCTGCTTCTCAATAATGCCCGGCGTGGCCTCGAAGATCCTGAACGCGCTCTCTCGTACATCTGCGTCTGCGCTCTGGCTCGCCTGGTACAGCGCACTGAGCAGATCCGGCCATGTGTCTCTTCCCCCATCGAGACCTGGAATTTGCTCGTCGGTATATTGTCTCGCGATTTCTGCAACTGCGTCGGCGACCTTGTGGCGTACGGTTTTGTTTGGCTCGGCGGCATAGCTCTGCAGCAGTTTCGTTCGGACGTCGACTTTCGAGCTCGCGCTCAGCTGCAGGAAGATTTCCTTGTTCTCGCCCGAGAGGGCATCTTTCGTGGTTCGAGTCGCAATTCTACGAAAGATGACAGCGGAGAAACTTCTCGTCTGAAGTGGGTGGGGGGATCAGTCAGTCTAAACGTGTCGTGTGCGGTGTGGAGCGTGCAGTGGGTGCAAGATTGGCAGGCAGACAACTCACACTGTCGTCGTTGGCGCCCTGCATCTGCTCAGTCAAGCCGGTCAGCAGCAGGTCGGGACGCTGCGACACCCATTCGGTGTTGAGCCGCTCTTCAGCTGCACTTCTGGTCGTGTTGTCGGTGCTTTGCAGGCCCTGCAGCAGCTGGGCCAGCGCCGTGTGGACTTCTGCAGACAACACCGACATGTTGACGGGAACGTCTCTTTCCGCTGGGTCGTCGAGGTTAATGTTTCGGCGTGTCCATAGAAAAGCTTGTCGGCTTCGTGTTTTCGTGTGTGGTGCGTACACAGGGGCGAAGAGCGGCAGGCGGTGTCTCGAGTCGCGTGCCAGGCGGGTGCAGAATGTGGGAGAAGAAGAATGTTTGTGATGATTTCCAAAAAGCCCGGGCAGCAATTTGTGGCTACATGTAACCAGAATAGTTCTACCTTAATGACTGGAGGGGAGGGTCCGTCCCGGCGTCGTCCCTCTTTCTTTGCGCTCGTGCCCGGCGGCTGTGGAGAGCTCGAGAGTGGGTCGGCGGGCGGGGACCAAGAAACACCCACATCCGGCGTAAACTACAGTAGGACAGTAGAACTACCTACTCCACTAGGTTGTTATGAAGGACAACCGACCACACATTGGATGATTGGAATGGAAACACACCCCCTGTCTAGAGAGTGGAGTGGGAAGCATGCCACTGGAAGCCGGCGCCTAAGTAAGGTACATTGCCTACCTAGCCAGACAGGTGTGCATCAGACAGAGCCCATTGCTTTTCCATCATCCTAAGGTAATGTATCTCATTGTTACAGCCGTCTCCATCACGCAGCGTTCCAGCAATAATTAATGATGGATTTACGTACAGTCGCGTATCCAACCCTCACCATCGAGACATCTGGGCCATTGATCTTCGATGCTCCAGCTTCATGTCCCCTCATTCGCGTCCATATCAATGCCTCTGCTCATAAATCAAGTACAAGACAAAATTCACAACCTCCAGTCCCGCCCCTCCTGATGCTTTCAGTAACTGCCTGTTTGCCTGGACAGACTTGGGGGAATCTCGCGCAAATTCAAACAGAAAGGCACCTCACCCGCCCAGTGAATACACAAACCATCCTGAAACACCCTGTCCAATGATTTTCCATACTCGTACTGTTGCATTTCCCCCTCGCGCCCCCCATCTTCCATGCATTGCGCTCGGGCTTCGTCTCTATTGGTTGACCTATGTGCACCATCCGCTGAGTTGGGCTGAGAAGAGAAGGCTCAATCACAGCTTATCATGATATGATAGCCGGCCCCGGATAGTGATAAACTTTTCCTCCCATCGCTGTACTTATCCTCGGTAGCGGCATAATAAGGTGCTCCGTAGCACGCGTGCATCAACTACCTTGACAATGACAGTAGCAGGACTGCTGTTTGCATCATTGCCTTGTTCAGGCTCTTATTCCTCTGCGACCTCCTGCTTATCCAATTCTTCCGGGTAACCAGATTAGGGGGCACCAACACTTCCAACTGGAAGCTTAGATCTTGAGTCAAGTTGCCTGAACCAGGTAACGCCACCGCTTTCACTTTGGAATTGGAGGGTGCACCGTGTGGTGCCCATGTCGTATGTCTCTGCTCCGAGCCTCTCTGCCACACTCTCGCACACAACTTTGTACCTTGGCCTATCATGGATTTGTAGGTAGTACACTCGCACCTCATAACACTGATCGAGGTTTCGCTCATGGAGTTCCGATGCGTATCCGTATTTGTTTAGGCTTCATCGGCCGATGACGCTCATCGGAGGCGTATCCGATGCCCTCGCCAATTCACCTTGGCTTATCGGAGGACTCAATCTGGATGTACTGACACCGAGACTGGCAATTTGGAAAGAAATCGTCCGCATAACCTCGTTGCCTGGTGCTGCACCTGCCTGATCCTGTTTTTAGTTATCAGGACTTTGAGGCGTTATCGGTGCATCAATTTCTCCAGATGCGTTCTTTCCTGGATCAACGCCATTTGTCTGTGCTGCAGGCATTTGCAGCTTGAGAGGTTGTATTGGTTTGCTATGCGCGCTCTCCTCGAGCTTGCGCTTTTTCTTCGCAGCCTGAGCTTGTTCTCGAAGAGGTCTTTTGCGCGGTGAGGTAATCTTTCCGGTCGGTGGCAGCCTGGGCTTCGGGAACTTCTGCTTCAGAGGCAGATCCTCATCCTCAACAAGTGCGTCCTCGCGCGAGTTGCGCAGCTTGTTGCGGAAGAACTCCTGCACCAGGCCAATCTGATGCGACAACGTGTCCTGGGAAATGGCGTCGTAGGGCGTCGGCGGTTCGAAGATGAGGCCACCGCTCGTGATCGGTCCTTGGTTCTGGGCCTGGTGATACGCGTACATACGGTTCTGTAGCAAATGCAAGGGTACGCTGAGGGACTCGAGACCGAATTCTTCGGCAAGACCGAGCTCGCGGAACCCGAAGAAGTCTTCGTCAAGGTCTTCAGCGAAGTCACCACCAACGAATTGCTCGCTGCCATCGTTGAAGGCACCAACGCCATCTGCACCGGCATGATCGCCTAAAGCAGGTCGCTGTATAGGAAGTCAATGAAAACGTTCTCGATGTCACGCAGCTCAGACAGCTGAGACTTACCAAAAGATCTGCCAGGTGTGATTTCATCCTATCATGCATCACACCAAGTTTGTTCCCTTGCCGCTCAACATCATCCTTTACCCACGACTCTAATGCATCTATGTCCAGGCCGTTCTCGTCCAGAGTGTGAAGGACCTGCTCTTCAAAGGTGAACGGCGCTGTGTTACCATTATGTGGAGGCTGTTCGTGGTACTGCTTCATGTCTCGGCCAACCTTCACGAAGAAGTCGATCGCAATGTCGGTGATGCTCTCGAATGCAGAGGGCTGGAAGTCCTCGAAACCGGCGTGGTAGAAGATTTTGCCAATGGACTTCTGGAACGCCTCTCGATTGAGCCATGGGGCCAGAAGGGGGCCGTCTTCTGAAACCACTATGGTCCCTGGGTCTTGCTCTTCGAACGGCTGCGGCTCGTACTTCTGAAATTGATTCTGGTAGGTCTGTCAAGGTGTTAGCACCACTCGCCGGTCGTTCAATTTCAGTGCTGCGTTACCTGCGCTTGGATCTGCATCTGCTTCACAACGCCAATCTTCGCACAAACCTTGCGAGTCTCCTGCATTTGTCGTATGTTCGCCTCCAGCTTCTTGTTGAGCGTACCTTGCGTGATCCTGTAATTGTCCTTTGGATAGTAACGCATATGATCCTCCGTCTGGGGCAATGTATAGCCCTCGGAGTCTGTCGTCCATTTCCAGTTGGGATCGAGGTCAGGTATCGCAGACAGCGGGTTGTAGTAATCAGGCAATGTGGAGTCCTCGTCTCCCTCTATCCCTTCAGCGAGCGTCTCGCCGCCGGCAGTAGCATCGGCTTCGTCGGCAGCTACGTAGTCTGCCGACTCGGCGTCAATGGCTGGCTTGTCAGATATCATTTTCTGTTGTCGAATCCATCTCCGCATGCCGGCCTTGGATCTCAACAACGCAGGCTCTTCCACATTGAGGTGCTCGCCACGAAAGAGCCTGTTACGTTCCGCAGCAGCTAGTGCTCGATCTTTCTTTGTAACTTGCTTCCAGGTCTTGAAATCTGTGTCATCGTCGTCCGCGTCCTCTGTCGAGGCGCTGAGGACCGACGGACCATCAATCTCCATTAAATCAGCTTGGCTGCCGTGGACAGCGGTACCGTGAATGCCATTCGGCATGGGCGTGGTTAGCCCAGGAGGAGGAGTGCTGAATCCAGCGGAGCCGACATCAGGTATTTCCGAGTCTTCTCGGAGGAGATCGTTTCGTAAATTCGATGCCTGAGAATGCAAGACCGGTTTTGCGTCCGGTGCTGGGGTGGAAGATGCATCGTCCACAGCTACAGAGGGACCACTGACACTTTTCCTCGCAGATGCTGTTGGTCCGCCCTTTTTCGGCGCTTTGCGGCCACGCGAAGCCATGATCGGAGCATCATCCTCGTCACTGTCCTCGTCACCAGCATGAAGACGGCGCTCCTCCGCCTCGACTTCGGCTCGATCTCGTATCACGATCTCTGGTATGAGGGGCGTAAGCTTGTCGGTCTCCTTGCGCATATACAGCGCCTTCTTCCTTAAAGGATGTGCAGGCTCCGAGTTGTACTTCAAGCAGTTGGCCCAGATCAGATTTAGGTCGTCCACAAATTCCTTCTTGCTTTTGTATTGCAACTGCTTCAGTCGCTTGATCATGGTTCCAATGTCCATTGGTTGCTTGATGAGCGTGTAGTAGTCCGGAGCCTCCCGCTTGCTAACTCGAGTCAAAAACGGTTGAGCGTATTCCGTCATGGCCTTGAGCTCCATGAGGACTTTCTCTGCGGCCTCATAGAGCTCTTCCTGTCCTACACGATCCTCACTTGCCCACTTGCTACGACCTTTTCTCACCTCCGATATGAGTGTACGGAGCTGGTTGTCCGATGCTTTGACCATATCTCTTTTCGCATCTATTCGCGCAATAAGATGCTTGAGTGTCAGGCTCGAGGCGCCGAGGTCGGCACTTCCCAGACTCCCTTGCGTAGCAGCCGCAGAGGTTGTAGGTGCATTGGATGCGCTTGTATTGGCTTGGCCATTCGGGCCCCCTGATATTTCATTGTCCACTTCGCGATCCAGCTCATCCAGCTTCTGCTGCTCCAGCATGGCATCTCGATCGCTTTCCAGCGTGTAGAACATGCTCTGAAAGCTGTACTTTGCAGCCTCGGCCGCAGCCTTCTTCTCTTGCTCCAGTTGCTTGCGCACATCTTCCGAGCTTTTCCCCTGCTCAGAAAGCGCAGTCGCCGTCTGCTTGAGCGTGGCCGGAGTTGAGGGCTTGGCTGAAGGTGCCGGTGTTCTAGCTGCGTGTGGGGACAAGCCATTCAGCAAGGCCGTCTTGCCCTTTGCTCTTAGCGGACTCTCCTTATCCATCCCTTCCTCATCCTCATCCTCGTCGTCATCATCTCCATAATCATCATCAATCTGTCGAGCGGCCTTCTTTGGTGGTGCAGAAGTCTTGGCACTCTCTTCCGCGTGAGTCTCGGGAGGTGGTGTCGAGTCTGCAGGTCTCTTGCCAGCGCGTCGCTGTCGCCCGTCTGTTCCGAAGAGCGCATTGAGCTTTGCCTCTGCAGCTTCCATGCGCGCTTTCAGCAGCACGTGCACCGGATCCTCTTCGACCTCCTCGTCCGCGGCCGCCCCATTCACCATGCCTGGGCCGTGATGGGAGATGCCATTGAGCGCAGGCCGCATTATGTAGCGTCCCTCCTAGAGCGATCTCCCCTCATAGTACGCGCCGTAGTATGACGTGCCAGTCGCGAGTTTAATGCGGACGAAAGTGCATTCGGATCGTGAGCGCGACCCCGTCGTAGTCGGATGTTGGCTTTGTTGATTATCTTCTCGGCCTCGCTGTAGATCAGCACGAGATCAGTGCCATTCGAATCGTGAGCGCGATTTGAATTCGATACAGATGCGAGTGTGCGTAGCTGGCGATGGTCGAAGATGAATTCTGATGGGAATGCAACGAGGCCTCGAAGTGATGTCGCGGTCCCATGAGCCGATGCTTACATAACCGAGACGGTGGGCTGCTCTTCACTTAGAACTACGGGCTCGTGATCCAATACTTGAGACAAGACACAGCTAGGAACTACCTCGCATGTAGTCGCAAGCACTCAAATATTATGTCACCGCAGCAATGATGTCTACAGGTCTACGAGTTCGCCAACCCTTCGCGGGTAAGCCTTGGAGAACTGATCTGCGTCGAAGGCCTTCAGCGTAACAGCGGTGGAAGTAATGGCTAACCATAGCTTGAAGGTGCCTTTGGCGTCCTGCTGCTGCTATCGGCATATCTAGGACTGTCGACGTCCAAGATCCCGACCTATGGCCAGAGTGATAAGGGACTACATTTCGTGACTTTCTTTCTACTGACAGTGAGTGCCTGCTTGTATTGCGACAGCGATCTACTCCCCCAGACGATCAAGCCATATGGGATCAGGTCAAGGCAGAATACTAACAGCGATTCAAGACAACATTCTATTGGATCATTGAAACTACAAGACGCCGCGCCATCCATCTAACTCTCCTCGCCGTAACAACTGGCCTCTCAATCGGTTCCGAGGTAGTCCAAGCCTTCCTCCCGAATGACCGCGACTTCGACCCTTTCGACATTGCCGCGAACGTCGTCGGCTCCTCATGCGCCCTACTTTTATGTAGCTGGTATCACAAACGAATGCTGGAGCGCAAGAGGAAGAACAAGACGTATGATATTGTCCCAGGCGAAGCGACGGAAGATTTGGATGTAGAACTTGGGGAAGGGCCAGGCCTCGGAGATCAGGAAAACGGCGTGATCGTTGCGCAGGCGGGTGGAGGAGCAGCCAAAGTGACGGATGTTACCCAGGAGTTGAATGAATGGGACGAAAACGAAGAGGACTACTGGGAGGACGAGGGAGCTGAGACAGCAAAAGCAGTCGCAGGAGTAGGAGCGCAGGAGGACACCAGCAAGAAGCGTGCGCAATGAGAGAGCCATGAGTCACGAGTGATGTATGAAAGCACGAGCTCAGTCTGATGCCTATGCGCTGCTTTGTGGAATGTGCGATGCTGAGTATTATGCTGCGATCTGTGGTCCTGGTGTTTTGCGCCGTGCTGGGTGTGGACGTTAGTCACAACTGCAATGACGCTCCAGTAGCAATGGGCAGTGCTTCAATAATGATAAGCAAAAGCCGAATAGCTCCAACACGATGAGTAAAGATATACTGGTTGGCAAATGCGGTTTCGCACTCAATTCATTCGAAGCTACTCGTGACTTCGCAGATCACAGTTATATCGGCTTGCACTCTTTTCGAGTACTGCGTATCACTGTCCGGCTTCTAGGCTTCCAACCTGCCGACTGCGTGGTATCCGTCCGAGATTCACTTCATCCCCAAAGCCCTGTTCCGTTCGTCATGTGCTTAAGCAGCAGCCTGGGCACCAAGTGGCTTAGGACCCTGAGCCTGACCTGGCTGGATCTTCTTGCCGTCCTTGTTGTATCGAACACGTGGCGGCGGTGCACGGTTGCGGCGACCCTCGCGCGAGCGGACACTGTTTCTCCATGTCAGCACTCCAAATGTCCCGCGTTCGTGAGCCTACGATGCGTTGTGCCTGCCTACCGGACAATCTTGCCGTGAATAGCGCACGAGACGCAGTACTGGAGCTTCAAGTACATCTTTGGCACTGCGTACTCTGCGAATACAGAGGCATCCGAGATATCACCTATTCATCATTCTCCTCTCAGTTTCTTATTCTCTCAAGACAGTGCTTTTCAAAACTGCCGCTCCCCGCGGGAGCACCGTGTTCTTCAGCCATAAAATGGTTGGTACATACGGATAGCAGCGGATTCGACCATGTTGCGAATGGTGAATCTCTTGATTGCCTTGTCCTTGGGCGTGCATCGCGAGCAGTTGGAGCAGCGGATTGGCTTGACGTGGCCGCGGCCCTTCTTGTTGCGACCGCTGCATGACTGTCAGTAATTATCTCAGACCAGCGCAATTGCGAGTGTCGGTATACTTGGATGCTCTCTTCTTGACCATGTTGGGCGACTGTGTGGTGTTGCTGTCGGGTTAGTATTGTCAAGAAGTGGAAGTGCAATTGTGGGAAGGTGCGTTGAAGAGTCTTGGCTCTGTTTAGTCAGCAGCTCTTAGTCTGTTTACTCACGTCGTACCTATTCCCGGGACTTCGCGACCATGGTTCCGATCATCCACAACAACGAACATCTGTTGGACAGCACAACGGACGGCGATTGATAGAATAATAGCAGCACCATGTCGACGGCCAGCGGTGCTCGTGGCACGCCCAAGGGAGGACGGCCGCAGGCGACCTTCCTCGAGGGTGGAACCTTATCTGGCATCCCCCGTCCGAAGCTCGAATCGACACCGAGTGAAGCGACCACGGCGTTCAGCGCAAGTCGAGCCAAGCAGTCAAAGCGAGATGAGGTAGGGACATTCTACAGCCACTTCGCGAGTAGGCGTTGATGGTTTTCTAGGCAATTCGAAGCAAGCTCGAGAAGGACCTGGGAAAGCGTCGCGGCCCTGCCGGACGAGCTCGACAGTCTCGCAAAGCACCGCCTGGGACAGTTCTGGCCCTCAAGCCGAACCAGGCCCTCCAGATTAAGCCAGGAACGACTGTCACCGAGGCTGCCCAGATGATGGCAGCCAAGAGGGAGGATTGTGTGCTAGTGACTGACGATGATGATCGTATTGCTGGAATCTTCACTGCAAAGGACCTGGCATTCCGTGTCGTGGGTGCTGGCTTAAACGCAAGGAACGTGACAATTGCAGAGATCATGACGAAAAATCCACTGTGCGCTAAGACAGACACAAGTGCAACAGACGCACTAGATCTCATGGTTCGTAAAGGGTTCAGGCATTTACCTGTTATGGATGAGAACCACGACATCTCTGGAGTTTTGGATATCACAAAATGCTTCTATGAGGCGATGGAGAAGCTGGAACGTGCATACACTTCATCCAAGAAGCTTTACGACGCATTGGAGGGCGTGCAAGCTGAACTGGGCTCGAGTCAACCACAACAAGTCATTCAGTATGTGGAGGCTGTACGACAACGTATGTCTGGGCCAACTCTGGAGTCAGTTCTGAACGGTCTCCCACCCACTACTGTATCCGTTCGCACTAGTGTCAAGGAGGCCGCCCAGCTGATGAAGGAGAATCACACCACTGCAGTGCTTGTACAAGATCAGGGACAGATTACTGGCATCTTCACTTCCAAAGACGTTGTCCTTCGCGTTATTGCCGCTGGGCTCGATCCTGCCAACTGCAGTGTCATTCGCGTCATGACACCACATCCAGACTTCGCGCCTATGGATATGAGCATCCAGCAAGCACTACGGAAGATGCATGACGGGCACTACCTCAATTTACCAGTCATGAATAAGGAGAGTGACGAGATTGTTGGCATGGTAGATGTCCTGAAACTCACATATGCGACCCTTGATCAGATTAACGGCATGGCGGCTGGCGATAGTGAAGGTCCTGCATGGAACAAGTTCTGGATGTCGATGGAGAACGAGACCGAATCCATGATGTCCGGCGAAGGTGGCAGTCACGTACCGCATACGCCTGATAGATCAGCGATGATATCGCCCGATCGCCCCGACTTTGCCAGAGGTGACTCTGTGTTGCCAACTGACTCTGCTTCTCACAACGGCATCGAGCACGAGGAAGCGTCGGCGCTCGCTGGAGCTGTTGAGGATATACCCTTCACCTTCAAGTTCAAGGCGCCCGGAGGACGTGTGCATCGACTGCATGTTGTTGCATCGCAAGGCATGACAGAGCTCGTGAGTACCATTGCTGACAAGCTTGGCCATGAGGCAGATGTAATCGGTGGTGTCCCTACGTTCGAGAACGGCAAGCTGCAGCATGCTGGATTTGCTCTCAGCTATTTGGACAATGAAGGTGATACAGTCTCCATTACCACCGACCACGATCTGCTTGAGGCTATCATGCTAGCCAAAGAGGCACGTAAAGACAAAGTCGACCTGTTTGTGCACGACCCGGAAAAGCCAGCTATGCCAGCGACACTTGATCCGCAGCCTGCCATTATCCCTCCAACACCTACCGAGAGCTCTGTTCGCCGTCGAAGGCAACAGGAGTCTTCGGAAGACGATGATGAAGAACAAAGTGTCATGCAGCGCCGCAGAGACCGCAAAGCTGCAGCGTCGCCGGGTGCCAAATCCCAAGAGCAGATCATCCAAGGTGTTCCCAACGAGGTTCTCCTGCCAGGAGCCATTGGTGTCCTCGCTGTGGTCATATTGGTGACTTTTGTGGCTGGGCGTTCGAGTAGATAGACCGGCGAGCTATGTGATTCCCTCTCAGCGTCGAAACTGATTTACAAGCACTGATACCACCACAGTACTGTTGAATGTAGCAGCATAGCCCCTACGGCCGTCTCTTTGGTACTAATAACGTTTTGATCTCCCCGTCGTCAAGTTCAAAATCTGACCGTACTCAAGACCAGCTGATTGGCGAGACCTCTGCGTCACAGCGAGCTATTAAGGTCAGTTTTTCCCTGGAACATACTACCTTACCAACCGCATTGTGTTCATCAAATCAAGCAAAACAATATCTCTCCCATCGTTCTCCTGCATCAAAGCCCGCCCACAGCAACGGCATTACAAAGCGAAGATACCTACTCGAGCTTGCACATCTAGCATGAACATTCATCCACCGAATCGGAGCCACTTTCCAGCCCTGCCCAAAGCCACGTATTGCTTACCACATTCATGCCTACGATTCTGCACCTGGTGCAGCTCACTACATGTACATGTAATCGAGCAAAAGTGATATGCGGTATCACACGTCATAGGCCCTCGGTGGAGGGGAGCGCCTCAAAGAGCTGCAACACGGCTTATGAAGTACAGCTCGCGGCACCAACAAAGTTCTGGACACGATCGATTGGCAATTGCCATATTCTACTACGCAAGATGGCAGGCCGAGCGGGGTTTCCGAACAGCCCATTATATAAGTTGCCCTCTGCATCCCCTCAAGTCACACGCTCGTTAACGATCGGAGCTCGAAGAACAACTCAACGGCCGACAACGATCAACACAGATATTGTCTAGATACGCATTGAAGCAGACGCCCTTCTCAACATGAGCTCTTACATTCCCAAGGTCCAGGATGGCCCTGTTCCTCTACCAACCCAAGGCGCACACGGCGAGGACGACAAGAAGACAGCCACAGCGACTTGTTACTGTGGCACCGTCCAACTCGAATTCGTACGTATATTCTGAACCACGTTCCTCGTCACAAAGTCAGTCACACAAGAAAAACTAACATTGACGACTCCCTCTCAGCCAACAGAGGGCGAACACCTCGTAGATACATTCATCTGCAACTGCACCGAGTAAGCTCCCATCATTCCACCGCCCACCACCTCTCAAAAACCAAATCCCGGCCTCCTATATCCCTCCCTTCTAACTCCTCTCTCCCACCAGCTGCCGCAAAATCACAGCATCCATGTTCGCCTCCAACTTCATCGTCGCCGACGCCGGCGTCACCCACCTCCGGGGCGAAGACAAACTTACACGCTACGCCCAACGCAACACGATCCAGTCCGGCTGCGAAATGGCGAATTTCTTCTGCTCCGTCTGTGGCACTCTGATGTACCGCGTCGGAACGGGTTTCCCGGGAAACAAGGTGATGCGGATTGGAACTGTCGATGATTATACTCTGCATGAGACGAAGTTGAAGCCCAGAATTGAGCAGTTTACGAAGGATCGTGTGAAGTGGTTGAAGGGCGCGGAGGGCGTGCAGCAGGAGGTTGGGTCGTTTTATAATGGGAAGGAGCCGGAGAAGTAAGTAAGTGGGTCAGGAAGTCAGTTGGTGGGGTGTGGTGATTTGATGTATACTTACCTAGGTACCTTAGGTAGAGAGAGGAAGAGTAAGAGGTATTTACATTACATTTAACTTGTCCATGTGTCAAAAAGTTGGTTTGGGTCAGGAAGGAGGGCAATCACTCTCCCGCACATGGCAAGAATCTTTTTCTCACATCCAAATCAAGACCGTACATGTACCTCTGAAGTCGTCGTACCTTATATAAGGTACCCGCATAATCGAGTAGCATGAATACCACATCATTGGCATCCTCCTCTCCGTGATAGAGCGGAATTGTGCTGCTTCAAGTAGACCTTAAGGTACCTACCTGATCTTGCTACTTTTTAACAGCAAGCATTCCAAAGGCGGTGGGTGGGCTGAATCATGTATCTAGGCACGTCGCTCTATGATGAACTTCTTCTCTTGGTATCGTACCTTATGCAGCCAGTAGAAAACATACCTGTGTGCAGCGCCAGAACTTCCTCGAGTCCTACAGCCTTTCGGCGTTAGATCACGTCCTAAACAAGTGATGTGAAGGCTTCACATTTTGCGCTACTGTAGAGTCTATTATAGACAGGTAGCATTGCATTTGAAGGTGAGACTGTCACCAAATTACCACTAAACTCCGCCAGCGCCTACGCTTACACTCCATATGAGCCCATCAAGGGACTATGCTCGCTGCCATGTACGCAAACAATGCGGCAGCTCTCGTTCTCTCCTTCGATGCAAATGATGCCGCGAACCTCTCTGTAATAGAGATCAAGCGCATGTCATGAGACTCTCATCGGGCCAGGCGATCCCTGCTTGCGTTACCTCCTTCGCCCGCTCTGCCCATCTCTGTACTACTGGACATATCTCGCTCCCGACTCTGGCTGATCCTCAGGCCCTCTACGCTCGGCCTCACGCTGTCCACACTGGGTCTCACGCTATCCATACTGGGCCTCACGCTAGAGCTGCTGCTCTGCCGGCGTCGCCGTCTAGTCTCTTCAGGGTCGCCAGGAGATAGACCGCTGGCTCTGGCGAACAAATTTAGAATATCTGTCAGTGACACGACACCAGATAGCCTGCCACTCATGCTTGCACCAGGCATTTGGGCGGCGCCAATGCTAATGGCAGGGTTGGTGCTTGTGTATGGCGGCCCTGGCGTCATGCTGTCCGTGCCTCCGCCCGCTCTGACAGGCGTCGTGATGGGCGTGTTATGCTCGATACCAGAGCTGTGCATTGCAGAAGATGGGATGACATGTTTCACCGCGGGCGAGGGAGGTACACTTGTGGATGGCGATGGTGCGTCCACAACCCACATGCGATGTGAGCGCGTAGCGCACAGCTTGGCTACGGTGTGTGCCAGTGTTGAAAAGGGCGTGATGTGAAATACTGGGTAGCTGTCTTTGCCATCGAACATGCCTCGCTCGGACAGGATGACTCCAATGAAGTGTATGCAGCTGCTGTGAAGTAGAGGGATGGCCGAGGTGTCCGTCAGGAGCTGTCATGTCGTCAGTCACCATAAGCTGATCACAACGACAAGCGAGACTTACGCGAACGTCGACATGACTGATGTTGCCCACCACGTTGCGATGGCTGTCTAGCACAGGCAGCGAGGTAATACCTTCAGCATGCATGAGTCTGAGAGCATCAGCTACTGGCTTGTCGCCGTTGATTGCGAGAACCTCCTTGGCACCGAGGTCCAGCTCTTTCAGCGTCATGGAGTATAGGCTCTCGGTAGCAGCAAAATTCTGGTGATTGTCCCAGAAGAACTGTACCAGACGGAGCTGGGTCAATACACCCACAGCTTCACTTGTACCCTCCTTTTGAACGATTACTCGGTGATGACCGGCGCCTAGAAGCTCCATTGCCTGGAGCAGAGTAGCTGTGTGCATGGTGAAGACTGGTTCTTCTCGTGGCCCCAGATGATCTGTGACATCCTTGAGCGGGATGACCTCGCCCCTGCGCGCGCGGTCTGCAATCCTGGCAGCAAGCTCATCAGGTTGCGACAGCCCAAGCACGAGCAGTAGATAAGCGTTCAGGTCAGAGTAGTCAAATGTACTGAGCACAGTCTTTGTCTTCCTGGACTCGCGCACGAGCACGACATTAGGAGATCCCGATCGGATCAACAACTTTGTGGTGTCTTCAATGCTACTGTCGAGCTCCACGAAGCGCGCCTCTGCAGGCTCTACAATCTCCTGCACCTGTATGGTCCGCCAGTCCCTTCCCTTGAAGCGCTCATCGCCTCCATGGGCTTTTTGAGAAGGCTGCATGAGGAGTTCTGTGAGGGCGGGGCCCGAGAAGGAGTGGGTTCGTGCGGTATGCTGGCGTGGCGAGGCGGGATGGTTGCGCAGGTTGAGGCTGTCAGCAAAGCTCGACCTCTTGGACACTGATGGTGACAGATTCTCGGGGCGGGGCGTTCGGACGGGCGTCGACGTGGTTGAGGGCGCGCTAGAAGAGGAGGTGGTGATGCTCTGGGGCTGGACGGCGGAACTGTTCTTGGAGTCAGGTGGGGACAAGGGGGGAGGAGGAGGCGGCGGAGGCGATGACGACGACGACGACAGCAGGGCGCTGGAAGCGGTGGCAGGGCGTGGTGTCGACGCCAACTCCGACTCCGACTCCGACGCCGCCATGACCTCCAGGAATGCACGGGTAAGGTATCGAAGGCTTCTCCTGCCAGTAAGGTACAGTTATCAGTCGTGTGAAATGACGCGTTTCGGGCGCTCGCCGCTCTGGACACGGCCTTCACATGCAAATCGATCAGGCGATCGTGAAGAGACAACAACAGGACCTTCACCTGATGCTTGCTGGGCGATGTGGTTGTGGATCATGTGAAGGAGTACAGACTTTTACAGTGTGTATAGCAGGGGAGATAGCTATGATAAGGCACATGCAGTCCTCAGCTCTGGTCCTGACTACTCCTAGTCCTGACGCTTCCTGGTGGCCTGTGCACCGCTACAACTACATGTACATGTAGTTCCAATATATGTATGATGTAGAACTAGGTACCTTAGTCTAATGGCAAGCTAAGGCATCGACTGATAGGTAAGGTAGCTAACGAGACAGCTCAGAGCCCTCTCTAGCCCAACCAGCGTCTATACAGTCATATTGACCTGTTACAACAAGTGAAACTGACAAGATCTTCTTTTTTCATTCCTCCAGCTGTATTCACCTGGCTGAATTGTCGCCTCCTAGACTGGGATCAACGACACGGACAGTAGCTGAAGAGACCGACAAAAGTGCTCGTTACCTACCTTATTGAAGGAATCAAGCTAGGCTTAGGTAAGGTCGAGGTGAACTGATAAGCATGTAGACATGACAATGAACACTGTGCAGATGAGTGCTACGATTCTCACGAATGATCCGTTGTAGAATACCTGATTGGAGGGGTTAAAGGAGGGGTGAAAGGGGGTGTGGGCGGCTGATAGTCCGGTCGGCGGGATATACACTCAAGCTCGCATCCACTAATCGCAGTCTACGACTTATTACTGCAGTATCTATAACTCTGGTGCTACAGTTCACACATCGGATAGTCGCTGGTAGTTTCGTGTTCTCCTCGTTCCTCCCGGTCATCGTTACGCCGAAGCCTACATTCGATGATTTTGCATCCCATTCTGTGAGCCTGCAATATATCTCACGCCAGTCACTACATCATACATTATGATCGAAGACCTTGTACGAAGAAGCGGCAGCATGAGAGTTCTCTGGCAACAAATCACTCTATAGCGAAGGCTCACAGGCGCATTTCTAGTTGGCCCGCCCGCATTTGACTGAATCGGTTGTGACCTGATGTAAGAAATCGATACAGCTTGTCTATCTGCTAACGAGTGACAGGTTCGACGCCAATAATCAAGCCTACATGTTATCTTCCTGCTCACAGTATCACGTGTCTGACGATTCTCTGGACGAGATGCAATATCTACACCAAAGAATCCTTCCTCAGCCTCAGGTTGCATTCGTAAGAACATAGTGTCGATACTCGATCTCCAGACCTGTGTCTCCCGTTTCTTCTCTTTTTCCAGCACTCCCTCGTGAACACATATAACGGTGACTCGCGAAACATGCTACTCGCGCACGTTAGCGTAATGTCGCTGAGCTCGATCTACCTTTGCTAACCTAACCTACATTTCTGGCCTCTGATACTTAGCCTTGACCGCACATGTCGCAGTATGGAGCACAAGATATACAAGGGCATCCCTTGTAAAGGCTGGTATCAGGGCAAACACCCGCGTCGTAATCAGTAACCTTGCCACAGGCACAACACGCCTGGTTTGCTGGACAGTCGACTCGCTACTGCAATTAGTAACGACCAAGCACGATTTTCGCGAATCAATATAGAGACAAACCTTGTTGAGAGAATTATCGGAAACTGGACCAGCGATTGCTGCCACGCTGAAGAGAGCCGACACGAGGATGATAAGACGCATGATTGGCAGTGTTGTCTTAGAATTCTTGTTTGGTGTAATAATGGTAGTTGACTCGTTCAGGAATGAGTAGGTAGCTGAAGTCTCCTGAAGCAGTGACTGGTAGCGGGCGCGCACGTTATTATTATATAGCTGGCTTACCTTTAGGTACTAGGGAAAGCTTGCGGTCTCATTGAATACATATCTACCGCCTGACACCTCAAGCAGGGACACGTACAAGGTCTTGCCGGCGCGCGGAATTCTTCGCATTTTTTCTAAAGTGTGCTGTCGAGGCTACTTGGAACGAAGCGGGAGTAATAACACACCAAGCCTGAGCAGGAATCTGTACAATCCCGTGTGAACGACGGCGCCTCCCAATCAGAGCAATTCTGATGTGAGAATAACAGTTCGCGCCAACTTCAATCAGACGACTAATGAGACACAATCATACAACATCCCATGGGGCCCGGCCTATGATATCGAAGGCCAGACGATGCCTGAACAGCGGCGGGGCCAGAACTTCGGGCAGCCCTATATGAGCAAGGAGTGTGTGCTTTTAGGGTTTTGGCTATCGCATACGAGCTGTGTCACTGCGAGAAGTTTCAAGAGGCGCGCCACAAGGACCTCCCGGTCGACTTTGCTCGACTGGGGCTTGGGAAGTACAGGTAGTCATGCCTGGGAACAACACTCGTCCTCGTCCGCGGACTTGTCTCAACTCACGGTGCATCGGGCTTACGTGAATAGCACAGAGAGTTGGAGAAGCGTGTATTCGATTATCACAGTACCTTAATAAAGGTACAGAAGTGATTCACACAATACGGAGATGGGAGGAGGCATCGAGACAGGCATGCCTTATCGGCAACAAGCAAGGAAGAAGAAGAAGAACCAACGCCGTCCAACGGCATGTCAATCTCGGCAGTTGTTCACACACATATATAACTCCGTACACAGACAGCTACGTGTCACTGCGACACTTATTACTGTCCGCCAACAGCAAAAGTATAGTTTCGTGGACAGGAACCAGCGCCAAGGAGAAACATGGCCAAATCGTTGGCTCGTTTTGATTCACTTATTTGCTCATCGAGTTTTAGCTGGAAGAATGATCGAAGAATTCCCGGGAGAGCCTAGTTCTACCTACGCCCCTCGGACCCCGCGTGCGCTGAGAGTGAGAGCTGGGAGTCGGGAGGGAGTCGGGACCCAGATTCTCTACAGTAACAGCCTCTGGAGTCTGGAGTAGAACGCTGTGTAACACGTGTGTGGCATCCACGGTGAAGGTCATCATGCTTGTCAGAGTTCTGCAGAAGAGCACAATTCACATCATCGGATTCCGATAAGATATCTGTAGGGAGGTAGAATTCGATGCTAGTAGAATAGGTACCAGGCTGCATATTACTAATCCTTCAATTCTGATACTAAGAATCTCATGTAGCTTCTCTTTCACTCCTACATCAGCTCTTTTTCCTAAATCAAAGTCAGCAAGGAAGAGACGTGCGAGGTGAAACCAGACCACTCGAGACAAGAACGAACAGTCTCTCGGCCTCGCGTTGCTTTTCATCAACCATCGGTCCAACCGTACGGCTCCGCCTCAGCCTGCGCGCCGCGTCTCTGGCCTGTGCCACGAGGTTGATGTCGTAGTTGTCTAGTCCACGTGATGCTAATGAATCAGGAATGGGCTCTTTTCAAAACAGAAAGTAGGCCAGATGCAGGATGCTGTGAAGATGGTGGAGCTGAATCAACTCCTTCGTTTCGTTGTGTGATCAGAACTAACACAGTCACGCGCAGGCTCGGTTGACCAGAATTCCTGGCCGTTGCGGCTACCCATTGTTCAGCTGTCTCGCCTAAGACCTCACCTATAGGCTGGCGACCTCTCCATATATAAGCTCAGAAACGGCCGCATGCATACCATGGCGATGAGCATCATGTCTCACTCTCACGATCTTGCAGCATACGACGTGACGTCTACACACTCGCATGCTTCTACAATGGAAGAACAAACAACACCTCCAGCAGCAGGTCCAGTCTCCGTGGATCCTCTGGACGCAGCACGCATCTGGCAACAGCGGCATTGACACATCCTCAGTTACATATCAATGGAGAAACAGGACGCAAAGGCCTTCTGGACGAAGCAGTTCGCCAATGTGGATGCCGAACAGTTTCCCCGTCTCCCATCCTCGACTTACACTCCACGTCCTAACCAGACGGTCGAGCACAATATTGAAGGCCTGGGATGGGACTCGAGTGCGTTCAAGCCCTCGATCTTCATCCGATTGGCATGGGCAATCCTCCAGTCGCGCTACACCAATTGCCATGACGTTCTATTCGGAGCAGCAGCCGGCGTCAATGGCACTGCATTTCCGCATCGAGTGCAATTGAAGCAGGATCAGACGGTGTGGGACGCACTGCGAAGTTTGCAGACACAGGCAGAACAGATGGCTGTTCACAGCCGTGTGGACTTTGCGAGCTTGATACAAGACGGAAGCAGCGAAGCTGACATAGTTCTAGCCAGCGGCTTCAAGACGTTGCTGGTTCTCACCTCGACAGAGGCTCGCCCGGAGCAGCAGCGAGAGCGAAGACGGAAATCGTTGGTGGACCTGTACGCGCTGACAATGGAGTGCACCATCTCCTTCTCGGGCCTGTGGGTGAGGTTTGTCCACGATCCGGCTATCGTCAGCAACGAGCAGGTGGAACGCATGCAGGCTCAACTGGGCCACATCTTGAGACAGATCCTGATGCAGCCACAGTCACACATTGCTGACATTGGCGCTGCGAGCGAGGAAGACCTGCAAGACATTTGGAGCTGGAACGAGAACATCACCGAGGCCGTTGATGTATCCATGACCAGCTTATTGGCACAGGCGACGGCGGCACACTCAGACGCACTCGCAGTCGAGGCATGGGACGGCAAACTGACTTATGGCCAACTGGACGAGCTTTCCACGCGACTGGCTTTCCACCTCGCAGCAAGCGGAGTCGCAGCAGACACCCTCGTGCCACTCTGCTTCGAAAAGTCCATGTGGACGAGTGTTGCCATGATCGCTGTCGTCAAGGCTGGCGCTGCATCGATGTGCCTCAATGCCAGATATCCCGCAGAGTACCTTCGCCGTCTCGTGAATCGCTCGCGAACAGCTGCCCTGATATGCTCACCGGGAACTGCGAAGTTGGCTGCACAAGTGACTGATCAATTCATCATCACCCTGAGCAACGACTTCTTCGCAAGGCTCGAAGTTGAACCTCTCGAACCACTCCCTGCACCCAAGCCGTCCAGCAGACTCTGTGTCATTCCCACATTCGGCAAATCACTCGTAGCGCTCACGCACAGCAACTTCGCAACGGCGCTGTTCTACCAGACTAGATTGTTCGAGATCACGAACACATCCCGCATCTACGACCTGGACTCCTACAATTCGGACTTGATCTGGCTCAATCACTTCCTGGCGTTCACGAACGGTGCATGCCTTTGTGTACCCTCTGATGACGAACGGAAGGGCGACCTCGCAGAATCTCTGTCTCGATTCCAAGCCAGTGTTCTCATCACCACAGCCTCTTCGGCGCAGAACATTGATCTCTCACAAGCCATTGACCTGCAAACTCTGGTCGTCTGTGGTGAGTCAACGCCGAAACTCGAACTTCCACCACACGTCAGACTCATCACTGGACACGGGGTGCCCGAATGTACAATACTGGCAACATACGCTACTGAACAGCAGGTCATGACGAACAGGTACTGTCTTGGACGAGCACCAGCCGGCAATACTTGGGTTGTGTCCACTTTTGCGCCCCAAGAGCTTTGTGCTGTTGGCGAAATTGGAGAGCTCTGGCTTGAGTCGCCACTTGTTGGTGCTGGCTATGTGGATGATGAGAAGCGGACGAACGCTCACTTTGTGAACGATCCTCGCTTCTTGACCAAAGGTGGACCTGATGTCGCAGGCCGGAACGGACGACTTTTTAGGACTGGTGATCTGGTGCGATATCTGCCCGATGGCTCTCTCGAATTCGTAGGATATCGAGACCCACAAATCACAAAGACACGTGGGCAGCGAATTGAGCTAACAGAGATCGAAACTGAAATGCGTCGCCTGCTCGGGGGCCAGGTAGTCGATGTGGCAGCAGAAGTTATCTGCCCACATGGTCAGCCTGCACCAGTACTGGCCGCTTTTCTTGTTCCGGCTGGCAATGTGAACGACTCGAGCCTACTTGGAAAGACTGTTGCAGAGCTCGCAGAGACTCTGATGGCCAAGCTCAAGCAGACGCTGCCTTCACGCATGCTGCCAGTCGTCTTCTTGCCCATACGATCCTTACCACGGATGGACAACGGCGAGTTGAACCGGAAGAAGCTCCGCCATACTGCTGAGCGCAAGTCTCAAGTTCCAGAAAATCGAACTGCCCTTCACGCCATCCGGCCCAAGCAAGCCATGACGATTCTTGAAGTTCAGCTGCAGCAGCTGTGGGCGCAAGTGCTTGGAATCACAGACCGCTCGTCCATCACCGCCAATTCCAATTGGCTGGAACTTGGTGGTGATGAATCATCTGCTGCTCGTCTCGCAAACGCAGCGCAGAGTTGGGGTCTCGAGGTATCGACAGCCGATATACTTGCTCGACCAAGATTAGCGGATATGGCAGAGCGCGTCAAACACTTCCATCGGGCATCGATTGTTGCGCCTGAAGGTATAGATCAGCCCTGGTCCGATATGCGTAGAGACACTTTTGAGTCGGGCTTCGGATCTGTTGCCTCGTATAGTAGTGCAGTTACATATCAGGAGCCCGCCCCTCGATTTGACAGACGTCGATCAAGTATTCTGATCAATGGAAAGGAGGAGCTACTCCCTGCCCCTATGGCTTTGATGCCAGTCACAGCTATGCAAAAAAGATTTCTGCTGGGATCTGCAAGCTGCACGCCTATTGGGACCGAGTACTATGCATTCGACGTGCAGTCACATCTGGATCCAGCCCGAGCCATCCAGGCATGTCGAATGCTATTTCAACACTTTGACGTTCTCCGCACCATCTTTGTACAGATTGAGGACACCATATACAAGACCGTCCTCCCTGAAGTTGAAATTCCAATGGAAGTGCAGCAACTCACCAACAGTAGCAGCCTGGAAGAAACCTCCCAGGAAGTGATTGCAAAGGACTCCAAGAACTTCCCCATCACCTTGGGTCGATCTTTCCTGCGGATCTATATCCTTCAAGACCCTTCAACATCACACCTTCGAATCATCTTGCGCACAAATAAAGCTTACACAGACGAGAGGAGCATCGCCGTCCTCAACTCAGCACTTTCCAACGTCCTAGCCGGCAAATCACTTGATAAGCCTGCTGCTGTTGCTTCAAAATCCCAAGAACCTCACCCCTATATGACGGAAGCCAGTAAATTTTACTGGCGCAACCTTCTCCTCGGATCAACAATGTCTTTCATCCCCCGATCAGCGACATCATCATCTCAACAACCAACAACAACAACAACAACCATTAAGAACATATCCGTCTCCTCAATCCTCACCTTTCCCCATTCCTCGCTGACACTCATCTCCCCACAAATCCTCTTCACAGCCTCTTGTGCTCTGCTCTTCTCTCACGTCTCCGGATCCACATCATCTTCACCAATCAAAGCGAAAGAAGTCCTATTCGGCCATATCTTCTCTCCTGATTCTTCTTCTTCTTCCTCCTCCTCTTCCTCCTCATCTTCTCCGACAATGGTCATCGGTTGTAACAAAATTCTCATCCCCATTCGAGTTCGAATCACTAATCCATCATCATCGTCATCATCATCATCGGAAATCATACGTCAAATCCAAGAACAGTTTTCTGCTGGGAAACCTTATTATAGTTCCACAGGAGCAGCAGCAGCAGGAGGAGGTGGTGGAGAATTCGATTTCGCAAACGTGGCAAACGATAACTGTTTTGTAAGAGACTGTAACGGAAAGGTTGAAAAGGGGGATTTTGGAGGTTTGGGCGAATGGGTGGACTCTTCTTCTTCTTCACTCCTTTCTTCTTCTCCTAACGAGTCTGGAGATGGCAACGGAAATGGAAACGGAAATGTGAAGCTCCTCGCCAAAAGAGAAGATCTAGAAGAACAGCAACAGCAACAGCAACAGCAACAGGAAGAGCTAGGGAGGAGTAATGCCGTGTACATCAGAGGAGTTGCTCTTCCTCCTCCTCTTCCTCCTTCTCCTCCTCAGCAGCATCAGCATCAGCGAGCCAGCAATCGAAAAGTACCTGTCGGCGGCAACAATTCGGCGCAGCGCGTCAAAATCGAAATCTCCGCTCGAAATGATGTCCACAGCCAGAAGAAATTATCGGAAATGTTGGAGTTTTTGGAAAATTCCTTGCTGAGATTGGCTAGAGAAGGAGGAGGAGGAGGAGGAGGAGAAGGAGAAGGAAGGGGAGGAGATAAGAGAAAGATTTCGATGGCGGAGGGGTTGTATTAGTATTAGTATTAGGTGTGTTGTGTTTAGTACCTAGTATCTATCTATAATTGGTGTAAGAGTATTAGCAAGGACCTTTGTTTGGAGTGTAGTATTTGAAATGGATGTTATGTGTATGTATATATACATATGCAAGAAAAGACAGAAGAGCTCATATAGGTCTGATATTCGGATTTGACCTATAACTCTATTTTTCCGCTACCTAACTACCTAGGTAGTTCTACTACGAGGCCTACGACTAGGTAGTATTAGTATTTCGCCTCGTCCCGACGTCAAAAGGACTGACTACTGCTGTATAGATATATCTCGTATCTTATCTTCTATTCCTCCTTCTAATAAAAAGGCAATGTACGATAGCATCTCGAAACAAGGACGGGCTTCATGACATGTCTTCATCTCTTCATTTCAGTGCTACAGACATCATGCACCACCTTGCAAGAGGCAGTGATGCGCAAGGGGCCGTTCAGTGCTTCTTCTCCAAGTGATGGAGGCAATAAAGCCCAATTCTGTCAGGCTGTATAGATATACTCATGTCCGGATGGTGACTGCAACTCATCCCTCGGTCGTATCCATAACTTCCCCCTCAGCAGAAACCTTGGCGCGCTCAGCCTTCTTTTTCGCCCTCCAGTCGTCAATCTGCTGTTTAAGCTCCACATTATCGATAACCTCTTCGATCTTCAAAGGCATTCGATTGAAGGGATCTGTAGGATCCGAGAGCAGATGAGTCCGGATTGTACTTCGATCAACGACACTCCTGCTGCTGGGTAGAGTGACGGGGTCGGTCATCAAAATACCCAGTAAAGGATCCTCGAATTCCTCGGGAATCTCTCCCAAGTCAGCCTCTTCTTGCTCATCCAAGGCCTTCGCCTCTGCCACCTTGACGCCAAGCTCTTCCCAAATGCGAAGCTGTTCGGGAGATTTAAATGCGCCATGTGACATGATGTCTCGAGCTTTTGCGAAATTAACAGGTTTGTACGATCTACCGTCCTTTGCGATGGCCCCGATGAATTCTTGCTTTTGCGAGAGATTGATGTACACGGTCATGATTTCTGCCAGCAGACTCTTGGGTTGCCACACAGTTCTGAGGTCGTCGTCCTTGACGATCATCTGCTTCCTCTTCTCTCCAACGAGAATGTCCAGGTTGTAGTCCAGCATGTCTGCGAGGCGAGTGACGATCTCTTGCATGGTGAAAGCATCAGCGAGAGTCTCCGTGAATAGAATGAGAGACTCCATGGTCGTAGTTGTAAGGCCCAAATAGCTCTTTGCTCGGCCTTTATGGTCCTCGAGCAGATCTTGCTTTTCCTTGCGTTGCTCCTCCGTCAATTCCTGCATGAGCCAGGGAGTGGCCATCTCAGTGGTGAGCTCGTTCACCTTGGCTAAGCTCGACAATGACTCATCGAGCACAAAGGTGACATCGTTCACCATCATGTTGACGAACTGCACGAAAAATGCCGTGTTTTGACGAGACTCAATCGCCAAGTTTTCTCTGTATTTTGTATTGATCCAGATGCGCTTCACCACTTGGAATATCTCGTAACGTATGTTGAACTTGTCAAAGAACTGTGTGTGAGAGCCGGTGTTTTCTGCTTCAATGTAGAACTTCATGAGCGCGTGAAGGAGGTGGGTGTTTGCAAAGTCCGATCCTAATAGCTGATCGTGAAGCACGCCAGGTCTGTTGTTGGCATACGGCATGATGCCATAGTAGAGAATGGTGACTAGTCCAGACTTGACGCTGACATTCTTGACATACTCGCTGCTGCGAAGTAGCGTGATGGCAAATTGCACAAGCTCGGCAGTCTGGGTCGGAACAATTGCTTGAGGCATGTTAGATGTAACGAACTTGAAGTTGTCCACCACGCCTTCAACAAAATACTCGGGTAGGCACTTGAAGGCTTCTGGCTGCTGTGAGGGTAGAGGAAGCCGAAGTTGCTCCTTTGGCAGATTCTGACCACTTGCTAAGCGGAGCAGCCAAACCATGACATAGCGCATGAAGTCCATGGCGGCCTTTTGCGTGGAGTCGTCAAGCAGGACACCAGTAGTTGCATGAATGGTGCTCCACATATCATCGATCGTCTTTTTGATCTTATTGATGTGGGCATCGAATCGTGCCAGGTAGCGGTTGTCATTCAAATACTTGTGGCGTTCGCTCTCAACCTCCAAGAGATCCTTCTCCATCCGCTTGACGCTCTTTCGCATAGTCGTCATGCGCGTCTGTGCCGCCTCAGTGCCGTAGTGGTGGGCGGCGACGGTGAGAAAGAACAGCTCGGATATGAAATTGTTCGTGCCTGAGACTGTGGTCTGGTAGAAAGCATCGCTTGTTGCCTGGTCTGCGTTGATCTTCGTCTCATCCTTGATATCGACCCGAGGGCTTCGGCGAAGATAGTCTACATCAATGCGATCAACCTTGCGGAAGCTGGCATCGATGAAGGGACTACAGAGTCGGTCAAGGACACTCGTCACGTTCACCATGAAGCCATCGCTGGAGACGCGTTTGTAGTCAACTCGCATGGCGCGCTTGTGGTGATTCTTGTTGACGCACATTGCGAACCAGTCGAGCATGCGGACCCTCGTGGCAGGACCGGCCTTGACGATGCCATCGGTGATCAAGAAGAGCTGCTCCTGATGGGTCTTGAGAGTCATACGTGTAGCGTTCTGTGCGTTTGCGATGAAGCTCTTGTCTCTAGTCTTGGGCGCTGAGAAGTAACTGTTCGCAGCAACTTGCTGCATGGGAGATAAACGGAAGAAAGGGCCAAGCAGCGTCTTCGTCTCGATATCTTGTGCTTCTATACCATCCGGCATCCACAAAGGTGATCTCGTAACGGCATCTAGGATCTTCGAGAAGCGCAGCAAGTTTCGAATCGCCGTAACGTAGTTGATATAGTCATCGAGCATGTCCCTCTGGGCAAGTTGTTGGCTCAGTTTCTCAGCGGCTCCCACGATGGTTTCACTAATCATATCGTCTTCTTCCCATCTTGACACGGCTTCATTCAAGAAATCTGTGCAGATACCATGATCCCCCTCGGGATCCATCAGAAGACAATCGACCAAAGCGTTCGTGGTGGGCTCGTAGTCGGGAAACATGTCCGGCATGGTGATGGCAAAAATACAGTAGCTCATGCTCATGCGGCGCGCCTCTTTCAGCACTGCAGACTTCTCCTCGCTGCCCAAGTTCCGCGGATCCTTGCTCGCCTTGACTGAACGCTTAAAGCACTGCAGGAAGTACTCAAATATCTTACCATTTGCCTGCGATGCTCCCTCGGCGAGGATGCTGTCCGAGTTGTCTACAGTCAGAAGCTCGGTGCCATCGCTCTTGACTCCTGGGAGAAATACCAGCTTCTGTCCATGTAGGTCCTTGTTCTCGCCCTCCTTCAGCGTGACACGGTAAATCTGCTTCAGTGTCTTGTCCTCCCACGATTCCAAGCTCTCTGTCAGTCGAGGTGCTGGTGATGACCGTGACTGAGGACGCTCGGAGCCATCGCGATCGCGCTTGACGCCTGGAGAAGTCTGCCGAGGCTGTACTGTAATCTTCACTGGCGCGCGAGCGGGAGCAGGCGCAGGAGAAGGCTTCTGGGCCTCAAGGCTGCTCAGCAGCTTGCTACGATCGATTGGCGGCGTGGCTGGCTTGTCATCGGCGCCGTTAGTTGACGACGATGCGATCGCTGCCGATGGCTCTGTCGTTGTCGATGCTGTAGTGGGGGCGTCTGCGGTTGGGTTGGTGTTAACAGTTTCCGGGCGAGTATTGCTTGCCACAGCGCCACCAAGCTTCGCCAGACGCTTCGCGCGTATCTGTCACATGCAAGTGTCAGTCTGCGGTTCGACAGGGAATGGGAGAAGATTAGCGGATACCTTGTCGGCATCTGACTGTGTATCTTCCATCTTGAG
The DNA here is from genome assembly GCA_000504405.2 of Mycosphaerella sp. Ston1. NCBI lineage: Eukaryota > Fungi > Ascomycota > Dothideomycetes > Mycosphaerellales > Mycosphaerellaceae > Mycosphaerella > Mycosphaerella sp. Ston1. The sequence goes on from AWYF02002265.1 coordinate 39,013, forward strand.
CTGCCGTCTCTTGGTGACGAGAGGACAGCAAAGATGTACTGGTGAAGACCCAAGTGAAAGGGAGAGGGAGATGGAGAGGTGGTGGCTTGTCTGGTGTTGAAAGCGAGTGATGTGATGTAGTGTAGCTGGCTTAGCCTAATGTAGATAGGTGTCGGGACGGCGCGTCAGGCGGGTAATGGGCTGCCGTTACGGTGCTCGCCGCTCTCTCCATACACGTGATTCCACCCCCTCTGGTAGCATTACCTGGCGACCATTTTCACTTGCGGCGCGGGTTCACGCTCTGTACGATACCACTGTACAGACTACAGCGACGTTCGATATTCACGTGAATTATATCAGCGCATCGATGTCAAGGATACCGTCGCCTACGATATCTCTTTCAGGCAACAGCCTCTTTGCCATTATTTCCTTCTCCCCAAATAACATGATGGAGGACTTGCGGAGTGGTTGATACATCTGGCTTGGGAAGCCTGTTGACCTGTTCGACAAGCTCACTTCGCTGTGGAATCGATCTTACAGCTACCTGATTGTTCTAGTCTCACCTTCAGCCAGCCACAATGCGGGACAAGATGCTGAGCTTGATCCGGAGACGGCAGGGCGCTTTTCATCTCAGCCAGCCATCATCTCAAGCATACGAGGCTAAGTAGCGCTAATCTCCATAACAGTGCTCTCGTCTTTCCTCAGCTCAAGCTGTGCATATCTATCTACCTTACCATCCACCACCAGCACAGCAAAAGATTGATTGCAGACATGTCTTCCACAGATCAGCTCTCAGACTACTGCAAAGGCGTTCCTGACAACAAAGATGGCCGCTGCATCTGCAATCATGGTGCCCTCGGTCCGAAGAATGTACTCGATGGCTCAGCTCCAGAGTATCTGCTCCAAGGCTACCAACGTACCGGAACGCTGAACGCCAAAGACTTTCTTGCTCGATGGAGCACGCAAGTATGGAATGAGACAGTGAGTCGAACGGTACCCATAATCGTAACACTCTAGAATGTAATTGATCATAGAGTCTAGGAGAAAAGATATGATACCAAATGGCATTGGCCAAATGGTGCCCAACGAGGTTTCACACTAGATGCCTCTGGCACTAGTACCGAAAAAGAAATCATCCTCGCTGCAGGCACATTGATCGACCGCTTTGGGGAAGACGATACAGTCTACTTCGCTCCATTTGGCACACTTTTCTCGCAGCGGTCTCTACCACCCAGTAGTCTCAATCCGGAGCAAGTCTACACAGTATACGAAGTCCTCCAGCCTTTCAAAGTAGCCGCTGGATCCATCGAACCTGGCTTCGAGCAACCTGGTGGTGGAGTACAATACATCGCCGTGCTGGAGAAGGAGAATCCCACCAAAGAAGAAATCCAAAAGTGGTTCCAAGCAGGCTGGCTACGAAAGTGTAGTAAAGACGCAAGCCTGCTAGTTCCCGTTAGACATAGCTAGAGGAACATGCAACCATTCTCATCACTATCTCCTTCACAAATCAATCCTCCCCAACCCCCCATCCCCTCCCTCCTGTAAACTCCCTTCCCCCTCTGTCGTCCCCGTCGCCACCGCATCCACATCCACAAAAGTCAAATGATCCCCATACGAAATACACAACTCCTCTCCCACTTCAATGTCTTTCAATGCCGTATACACAATCACCTGTCTCTCCAAATCTCGCTTCCAACCCACATTCTGGTTTTGTGTAGAGTGATTAAACATGGATCCCAAACCCAATACTACAGCTTGTTGCGGGATTCCAGGTTTGGAAGTATGGACGTTTGTGGTCGGCCAGTTGTAAGTGTAATGATATAGTTGAGTTTGAGCGACGTGGTCGGTATTTTCCTGCGCGGAGAGGATCAAGACGGGACTTGTGTCGATTATGGTGCCTCGCGCGATAGACGAGGATGGGTAGACTGCTCGGCCTGGGAGGTGTGGAGGTTAGTTTTGGCTTCGTTGGCTGGTCTATTTCACTTCTTCCTATATATATATATATGTACCTTTTGGAGTGTTGAGGGCTAGATAAAGATGGGGAAAGCGTTCGAGATGTATCGTATCTTGTTCTTCTTTGACATTATTGTTCTTATCTCTGGTATCGTTTTGTTGAGAAGACATGTTTATCAGACCATAAGCTTCGATAAATGTCTGTTTCAATCGAACACGGTGTATCACAAACAGGTGCAGTTGAAAATGGAGAATTCGGAGCCGCGAATCCTTGTCTGTCACCCAGCCATCCCACATCATCACAACATCAACACCTCTCCAGCAACAAGACACAATTGCACAATGTAGCGGTCTACTTTTACCCTAGAAATGGCGACAACAACTACCACACACAGCCGCGCCCAGTCCAGCACCCTCTCCGGCCCTCACTCGCTCTCCCTCAAAGTCCTCCGCCTCTCCCGCCCGACCCTCGCAACCCAAGCTCCCCTCCCCCCAACAGCCTTCGGAAACGGCCTCGACATCGCCCCCAACGCTTCTCTCGCCTATTCTACCACCGAATCAACATCAACATCACAGGACGGGAAACGAGACAACCATCCTCCTCCTTCATCATTCTTCCCTCTCACTGAAGCTCTCACCCTTCCCGCAGCTTTCGGCGCAGCCTATGTCGGCGAGACTTTTGTATGCACTTTATGCGTAAACAATGAATTACCCCCATCACGATCATCTGCTGAAGGAGGGGGTGGGTCAGGAGAAGAAACGCAAACCATTACAGTCATCAGTGGTGTCAAGATCGTTGCAGAACTACAAACTCCCACGAGGAATCAGGCTGATGATGGGGGAATTGCTTTAACACTAGAAGGAGCATCATCTACGCATGTAGATGAAAATGAAGCAGTAGGAGGAGGAGGAGTCAAGATGAAGCCGGGTGAAACACTCCAGTGCACCCTTCGACATGAACTGAAAGACGAAGGACCGCATGTTTTGGCAGTGACGGTGAGCTATACGGAAGAAACACTCCTACCACACAATGAGGGCACCATAGTGGGAAGTCGGACGAGGAGTTTCAGGAAATTATATCAGTTCATCAGTCAGCAATTGGTTGCTGTGCGGTCCAAGGTGACGGAACGGAAGAAGAAAGATACGACCGCGGCGAGGGAGTGGGTCTTGGAAGCTCAATTGGAGAATGTGGCCGATGGTGGTGTGGGCATTGTGTTGGAAAAGGTTTCGCTGAAGGAGAGTGAAGAGGAGAGGGTCGTGGGAAACGCTATGATGAATGTTGGTGGTACGGTTCTGAAACCTGGGGATATTGAGCAGATCATGTTCCTGGTAACGCAGGATAAGAAGGAGGACGAGGAGGATGTAGATCTGAGCAAGAAGGTACGAATAGGCCAACTGAACATCGATTGGAGAAGTGCTATGGGCGAGAAGGGAAGTTTGACGACTGGGTGGCTGTCGAGTCGAGGACGATGAACCATTTCGGAACATGTTATCTGGAATTAGCAGTGTGGATCGGCATGTTGCTGATACGCTATCATACAACCAACGCTAACGCAGGACTGCATATTGTGGAAACACAGGTGTTGCACAGCGTGAGGAGGTGGCTCCGTGAAGACTGTTACCCATTCACTGGGCTCGGGTGCTCGGGTTATAATCATTGGTGGGTGAAGACACTGGAGAGGGAAAGGAGGTCGATGCGAGGAGAACTGAAAGCCAGGAGAAGGACTCCAAGACGTGGACCGGCATGGTAACAACACGCTGTGCCGTGAGCAGCGCTAACGCAGGACTGCATGTTTTGTGGAAAAACGAGATGCAAGAGAGGAAACCCCAGCTGCCCGAGCTGGTGCAGCAAAAAGGTTTTAATCATGATACGGCCTCACGAGAGCAACGCTAGTGCAAGACCGTGATGGGGCCCCACTGTCGTTGCACAATGCAGAGCGCGAGCAGAGAATCACCAAGAGTCCTCGGTCCTGCAGTGATCTAGCACTGTTCCGGGATTTCGAGTTATAGCTGTGACCTGCGACCGAATTGCATAGAGGGGGATACCTTCAGCACAGAACCTGATACTGGCTTATAGGATCCCTTCAGTACTGATGCGACGCTTCGCTGCGCAAACTCCGCGGCTGGGCAGTGAGAGGGGTCTGCTCAATCAAGCTGTGGTCATTGTTGTTAATGACGACTCAACCGATTCATTCACAGTTCCAGACACCAATAGTGTCAATTGAGTACCTTGGACTCTAATCGACCCGGCTATACACAGCCCAAGCAAGCGAGAGCATCACGTTCAGACGTTCAGTAGTACTCCTGTCCCATATTATTCTGATAAGAACCACCCACAGAACATGTTGTTCATTCATTCATTCATTCATTCGCGAACTGATCCAACACTAGAAGACTATAGAAAACCTTTCATAATCATCAACTGCTCGTGTCCCAGAACGCTTTCAACCTGCGACCAAGCCAAACCACAATCTTTCTCAGCTTTTTGCCAATTTGGGGAACGCTGTGGCTATATGTTCCGGTTATTGGCGATGTTGCTGGAGGAAGTAGTGAGGTAGTGGCGTCGGTTGCCACCGAAACTCACAGATCCCTGCCATGTTGATCAACAGATCTACCTCACTGTTCTATACTGTTTGTTAGCGCTGATATGGATTGCGGCTTTATATGTACAAAGCACAAAGTCCCTGGGTACAAAGTATTTATGTATCCATCCTGTCTTGACTCTTGTGCAGCCTACAGCGAAACTACATACAGCTTGATAACTTGACGACCTTACGAACTGTCACAGCTGTACCTTACCGTTATGAAAGCGGAATAGTCTCAACGAACATAACGCAGCATTTCACCACCGCAACGGCGAAACCACACCCATAACCACCTGCAGCTCCCATGAGATAGATTGACCACCGTACGGTACCGAAGATGGGCACGCGGCATCGCTCCCTCAGCGGGCAGTTCATCGACCCGGAAAAGGCGCGCAAATCGTTCGACTCAGCCATATCAGACAATGAGTACAACAACACTAGCAGCAGCGCGCCGATGCTGTCGCAACACCAACACAAACCCACATACGCCTACCATCTTCCCCGAAGGCGCTTCAGTCGCTACTTCACTCTTGCGCTCACCACAATCCTGGCCCTCTTCATCTGGTGGCTCGTGAGCTCCTCATACGCTTCGAGAGCAGAGGTGAAGCTCGGCTTGAAGAAGCCTCCGCCGCCGCCTGCATGGGAGTCTTTTCCGTTCTTGAAGCGTTACCATGGGGGTATCAGGACGCTGGTGACGAGAAAGGAGAATGAGGCATTGAAAGAGTACCCCGTGACAGAGGGAGAGGAGCTGCAAAGGCTCCAGGAAGCTGCGTTGAAGCAGAAAGAGCTGGAGGACAAGGAGACAGCGCGGCAGAGGGGCTTCAATAAAAGAGACATTCAGCCGGGGCGAAGGTTTGACCCATACTCGAGGGCTGTGGGCAGAGGTATCTACGAGGAGCCAGTTCAGTGTTATCTGGATAACACTACCAGGACGACTGTGCCGCTGCTTTTGGCATATGAGGGCGTTCCTAGGGGGTTTCCCGATCCCATATACGGGAGTCATGAATTGCTAGGTCTGAAGGACAACATGTGCTTCGAGAGATATGGGCGGCTAGGTCCGTACGGTTATGGCTACAGCAAGAAGTTTGGAGGCACTGGCGCGGGAATGGAAGGCGAGAGGGAAGGCTCAGAACAGGTGTGGGGGGATGACTTGGAAATTGACTACAGAAACGTCAAATGGGCCGAAGTGCAGGAACGGTGTCTGCTGGCGAATGCACATCGCTTTCGGCCTGCGCCAAAGATCCAAAGGAATGCCTTCGCTTCCATGGCTGCAGCAGGCGGCACCAAGAGAGATGAGCCGGAAGTGAAGGAACAGGCAGCAGAATCGTTAACCGTCAATGGCAAGCACTTTGAGAACCGCACTGCTGTCCTGATCAGAACGTGGTGGGATTACCAGTATGACGAGGAGGATCTATTCTATCTACGCGCACTTGTCAATGAACTGGCCATACAGACTGGAGGCGACTATGTCGTGCACTTTCTGGTCCACGTGAAAGACGATAACATGCAAATATGGGCAGATGAAGACACCTACCAGCGAGTGCTGAACGACGCATTGCCAGCCGAGTTTCGTGGCATGGGTACGCTCTGGTCAGAACGCCAGATGGGTCTCATTTACGGCGGCCTGGAAGAGTCATTCTATCGTGATCTGCCAGTCCATGGAGCCTATCGAAGCACGTACATGCCAGTGCAGTACTTTGCTCACATGCACCCTGAATACGACTTCTTCTGGCACTGGGAGATGGATATCCGCTACACTGGCAACTTCTTCCACCTCTTCACACAAGTCTCTCAATGGGCTAAACAGCAACCTCGTAAAGGGTTGTGGGAACGAAATGGCCGCTTCTACGTCCCGTCTGAACACGGCAGCTGGGAAGACTTTCGACAAATGGTCCGGGTACAGACCGAGCACGGCACAGCACATGGCAGTAACGCCTATAACAAAGCCCCGGCGGACGCAGCAAAAGCTCATCCCCTCGATACAGCAGCCCGACAACCCGAAGTTCCTGTTTGGGGCCCTCTCCCTCCCGATCCAGAAAAGACCTCAACAGACCGGCCAGAGACCGACCCCAAGCCACCAACCACATACGCAGAAGACAAATACGAATGGGGCGTCGGCGAAGAAGCCGATCTCATCACCTTCAATCCCCTCTTCGACCCTCACCAAACCAACTGGATCCTCGCAGAAGATACCACAGGCTACAACACCTCTGGGGGTAAGCATCAACCCCCTCGCAGAACCGCCATCATCACCGCTTCACGTCTCAGCCACCGCCTCCTCGAAACCATGCATCGTGAAACCTCCCTCCAACGTCACAGCATGTTCTCCGAGATGTTCCCCGGCTCCATCGCCCTCCATCACGGCTACAAAGCCGTCTACGCCCCACATCCTGTCTACATCGATCGTGCATGGCCCACATCGTACTTGGCGGCCATCTTCAACAACGGCAGAAATGGCGCTGCGGGCGGCGCGAGAACCAGCGTATTCAGCGATGAAAGACAGAGCAATTTCCTAGGTACCAGTTGGTATTATCATGCAGGCTTTGCCCCGAATTTGTGGAAGAGATGGTTAGGGTTCCGAGTCGATGGCGATGGCGGGGAAGAGTGGGAAATGGCCAATGAGGGAAGAATGTGTGTGCCTGCAATGTTATTGCATCCTGTCAAGGACGTGAAATTGGTCATTGAACATCGAGAGGGAGAGTAAGGAGAAGAATCCATCCCCAAAAGAGAAGAAGAAAGAAAGAAAGGAATTCCTTGTGAACTTTTTTTTTCAATGTTACTACTACTACTACTTACTACTCAGGCTGAGGAATAGGAACGGGGAAACAGTATCAGTCTTGACCTCAGTATTCCAGTAACAGCCTACCTACCTACCTAGGTATAGTATGTACAGTTTGCTTTCTCTATTATCTTATAGAGTTGAAACAGAAAGAAAGGCGTTTGTTTACCTTAATGTCCAGATCTAAACTATACCGCCCATATTTTATTTCTTTCACAATTCCCTTTTTACCTCTCTCTCTCTCTCTCTCTCTCATTCTCTTCGTTCCTTAAAAGGTACTTACTTAGTTAGGAGGTAGGTACGAATCTCAGGTAAACCTTTTTTTCCTTGTCTCTGAGACATTCTTACATTTGACATTTTTATACGTTCAAGTCTAAATAATGATGATGATGATGATGATGATAATAATCATGATGATGATCATGGATTGATACAAAGAACATGAGGATGCCAAGCCATGATGACCATGTCTCTAATTTTCGCCTGCTCTCTCTCTCTCTTTTCTCTCTTTTTTCTCTCTTGGTCGGATTTGGATATTCCTGCACCATTTTTGCGCAGTCTCCGTCTCCAAGAATTGAGAGGAAAGAGACGCCCCCCGTCTATGTCTTGGCTGGCTAATGACCACACCCAATGGTGGCTGGTTTTCAATCATCGAAGTCCCGCTCGTGATTTCATCTATACACGCGCAAATGCCCAACTTCTACAACAACAACTTCTGCGTCTGCTCCTGCTCCTGCTGCTGCTTCCTCTTCCTCTTCTTGGACTTCATCATTTGCCGCCTTTCTTCTACATATGCTCATGAAAATGCCGCGTCTTGGAAATGCCCGGCCAATACTGTACAATCCCAATGCACCGTTCGTTCCATCTTTACTCCCGTGAATGCACCATAGTGAAACTGTTCCAAAATCAATAGGGAGTTGAATGAGTGAATTGTGCTTATTCGGCAATGGATTTCATCGCGGGAACAGGGTCCAAGTTCTCCTTGTTCTTCGCCTGTTCTTCTGCTTTCTGCTGTTCGGCCACTACGCCCTCCTAGGGCTGGTCCGCAATCAGAGAGCTAAGACCTAGCATGCTGGATACCGGCTTCCTTTTCGTCCTCGCTTGGCTCAGCCTGGGCGCGCCTTGTATGCTCCGAGGTTCTTTCATCAGTGTTGGATCTAGTTTGCTTGGTGTTCGTCCAGTGACTGTCCTGATATCGCCAGGGAACCGGCCTGTGGGAGGCGACGCTGATGCGGAACGCCATAGGTGGTCCGAAGTGTCACTCAGGAAATCTGTGTTCGACTTTGAGAAGAGGCTCCTGTGCCCGCGGTTCCGCTTGGAAAGGATGATCTCGTCGAATAGTTTGATGCTCGGGTCCTCAGCCCTGGTCGACTCGCGCTCGTGTATGAATTCGTTGAAGGATTGTGTTTGTCGCAGCATATTCATATAGTCGCTGTCTCCGTGTGGTACACTCTTCAGGAATTGGTCCATATTGAAGTGGTAAATGAGTCCCTGCTTCCTACGTTCTCCCGAAGCTGGATGCATATAGCGCCGATAGGTGTAGAAGAGCGATGCGAAGCATCGCACAAATGCGGCGCGTACCTGGTCTGCACGGAAAGCAACGGGGCAAACGATACACACCATGAACGCACAACGCCCGTGCACAACGATGCCACAACCTGCACTTTCATTAGTCGACGAGACAATCTGTATCAAAGGACAGCAGCTCACCATTGCACCTGAAGACGTCTTCTTCGCATCGCTCATCGCAAATTTTACACAACGACCTTTTATCTGCCAGCTTCTTCTGCAAGCAATGGCCTTCGACCCACCTGGTGGTGGGATTATCTCGCACAGGTTGTGCCATTGTGGGCTGCATGATGGTGCTTGCAGCAAGTGTGCTCTGCGCATATATGCTAGGAGCATAGTTCGAGGCCGAGAGCCCTCCTCCCACAGTGGACGTGGACATGCTGGGGTGGTGTCCCATGCCTGAAGGAGGCAGTTGATGTCCCGGTATAGGCGCACTAGGTCTCCTGACCGTGCTCGTACGATCCATGCCAAACTGATGAGGAGCGTTAGTCTTATCGACGAGAGGATTGCGGGCATGAAAGAGAGAGTGTACCGTGGAATTGCGTCTAGCTATGCCGTCTGCAAAGTGGCCCGAACGCTTCTCTCGTAACGAAGCCTGCAGCGCAAAGCCCGAATCATTTCGTGAGACAGGTGTGCTGGGAAAGTTGATGGACACAGGCGATGGCATCGTGATCGGAGATGGTGGCGAAGCTTCAGAAGAGTGACTCATAGCACCCGTGGAGCTGGTTGATGGCCTGTCGCTTCCGTTCCCTGAGCTAGGTCGCTGCTCCAAAAAGGCATTCAAGACCGTGGCCTTTGAAGTCGCAGTTAGGCTCGACGCGTCGCCAAAGGTTGTCGAACTTTCGCTGACATAGTTGGCCAACGTGGAGGGCACGGGGTTCGGGTTGAAGACCTGAGGGTTCTCCGATGAGAAGGCGTCGTAAGGGAACGTTTCGATGGCGTACGCAGGAGGGCCGAATGGTACACCAAAACGCGTGTGATGTGGGGCTGCAGCTTGCAGCAATGATTGAAGCTTCCTCCTTTGCGGTCTCGGTAGCTGAGTTTGGTAGTCAGTACTGGTGATGGTGTTCTCATCGAGATCGACGAGACAGTAATCATCATCAGGTATCTCGAGTCTTTCATATCGCTTTTCGACGCCTGCGATATAAGGACAAGGGGCCTCCAGTGCCTGTATCAACCGGTATGGCAGTACAGGAATCAGAACGCCGGTCCACTTGAGTGGGTAGAGTATGCTCTGAATTGCTGCAGATGCGAGCTGGAGCATCGCAGTATGTGACGAAAGCAGAATGATTCTAGATTCTGCCAGTGCATACTCGAAGAGAGCGATGATGTTGGGGATCGAGAGGCAGCGAAACAGCGCGTACAGATCTGTGTTGCGAGAGCCAGGGATCTCGTTGATGGCCGACTTTCTCGCGTACAGCCGGAGATCCCTAATGGCGACTTCGACCTGCGTGATGGACGTGATGGGACTGAGTGCTTCGATGCACAAATTGCAGACATAACGCTCGAGTGGCTGCCACAGTCCGGTCTTCGGGGAGCTTGGCGGCACTCGCAGAATCGCGCCATTGGTCATGGGCACAATGACGGCCTTGAGCCATTCTTTCCAGAAGCTCGTGAGGCCTCCATCGCGTCCAAGAACACCGTAGGCGCGGGGAATCCAGAAACCAGTGTCTCCTTCGGTCAGGCCATCGATCTTGGACGCAGCACCATGTCGCACAGGTCGGAGCAGATCCGTCATCAGCCCAATCTTCTCCTCCACTGCACTGATGTCGTCCTCCAGTGCTTCTCGTGCCTCTGAGCCCAGTTCGTGATGCGGTAGCTCTGACAAGAGTCGACTGAGTTTAGCTCTTTCAGCAGACAGGCGCTCTCCCAGGCTGGCAGCCAGCTCGCGCTCTTCGTTGCTCATGTTGGCTTTCCTCCAATCGTCGCACTGCTTTTCTAGCCCTTCGGACGCTGCATCACTCAATGGCACCCACATAATCACGCAAATGCCATGAAGCCTGCTGTTATCCGAATTGGTCATGGTGAAACCGTGCCAAGATGACCTGGGTCGCTCGTCTGAAGATACCACAGTGACATCGTTAGGAAACACAAACATGGGGACATAGTCGGGGAATGGAGTCCTTCGTTTCGACTCGTCGAACATGGTCTTGGTGGGATAGCGATCGAGCAGGACTGGTTCGTAGCGCCTCTTGAGAGGGTGCATGTCTGCAGGCGTTTGAAAAGGCTGTGGCACGGGTATGACAGAGTTATAGCCACTCAGCCGTTTCGACTGCCGCGCAGAACCTCTGCTCATCACTGAAGAGGCTCTTTTCGTGCTGTTCATGGTCGATAACCGGCGCCGCAAGCTGCCTACACCACTCTTGATGCCGCCCAGAGAGCCCTCATCTTGCGTGACCCGCACCGTCTTTGGTCGCTGCACTCTCGATTTCGCTGGTGTATCTCTGATTACTGCGCCTGCTGCCACGTGAATGTCTTCGAGGAAGCTATCTCGCTCCGAAGCGAACTTCTTAAGTGCCTCTTCAAATGCATCGTCACTCAGGCCTGAGCCTCCAATGGTGCCCGCCTTGATCGTCGTACTGCTGCGGTTGCTGGCAGGCAGCTTGTCTTCGGTTACGTTAATGATGCTGCCCACGCTCTTTCGCCCTTCGAAGCTATACCTCGCCCGCTTCTGCACATCACTCGGGGAGCCTGAACTCGTGGGTCGTCCTTGGACAGGATCAATAGCCAGCTCGCGGTCTTCGTCGATGGTCTCTTCCACAGGTGCAGCAGGAGCTACGGCGGCAAGCTTCTCGTCGTATACCTGCGGCGATTCAATACCGGCAATGAAGAAGTAGTCGGCGAGGGGTGCGGAGGTGTCGCCATTAGATGACGCGTGGCTTGAGGCGTGATTCGCTTTTTTGCTGTTGGGCGCCATGAGGCGGAATCGGGCGTGAAGGCGTGGGGTCAAGAGAGTGGACGTGCAGACGCGTGGTGTGCAAGCATGCACCAAAGGGAAATTCGTCGACAATGGGAGGGAGGTAAGGTCGTCGTAGATGGGGTGTTGCTGCTCTTGCAGACCAGCGACTAGCAGCTCATTGGGAGACGTCTCAGTCGCGCTCCAGCAGCGGAAAGATTTCAGTCGAGGGAGCGTTTTTGCGCTGCGTGCGGCATGTGAGTGGGATTGTTACACCCGCCCGTCGACTGTCGACAGTTGGACCCAGAAAGCCGGTCGACGGTCTGTGTCACGTAGACGGGCCTGGCGTAATTGCTGCGATGCGTTGGCCCAGGTTGGTGTCGGTTCAGTGGCTGTTGGTCTAGTAGTGCTTTTACTCCACCACACACAAACAGCCCTGCTACCTTGCTGCGCGTCGTCTTCTGCGATTGTACCGGGTGGAGTCCGTCGCGTGTGTTTCTGCAGAGCGGTCAAGGGTTTCCACTGCTCGGCAGTACGAAGGTGGTGGCGGTGGCTCGCGTCGATATTATTCGGTCGTCGTTGCGGGGAGGGCAGCTCAGGGCGGATATGAGCTCAACGTCCGACTGATGCGTCCCAAGAGGGCGATGCGCATGCGGCTGCGGCTGCGGCTGCTGTTGCTGTTGCGATTGTTGTTGTTGTTGTTATTGTTGCTGCTGGTGTCACTTGCGGTCAGTCGTGCAGAGTGCAGATGCCAGAGAGCTGTTGTGTCCCTGAACGAGCCCTTGATGCGTGATAGCACTAGTCGGGTACGGAGACGTGTTGGTGCTAGTCCTGGACGGACCGGGTCAAGCTGATAGCCTAAAGTGCTATGGATACCCTTGACACGCGAGTGATAGCGCAGGGCTTCAGCCCCCACTCGGGCTCCTCTGCGGCTCCAGCTGGTGCGTGCAATAGAATCATGCAATTGCGAACAGACGGACCCTGAGACAGTTGTGTCCTGGGATATGGCTGGGGGCGTGGCTGACAGCGGGAGATGGATGGTTGTGGCGATCGTCTCAGGTTACAGGTTAAGCCTTAAAAAGGTACCTTATGTATAGAACGGCAAATATAACACCAGCAACGACAGCAGCGCCCACTGACTGGCAACAGGGGCAGCGCCGTCGAAGAAGAATCACGAGTTCACGAGTTCACGACACGATAGGGTTGCCGCTACGTTCACTTGATTGGCGGACCCGTAGGTTTGCGCTAGAACTAATAATCAACCACCACTGCCCGGTGCACGACTGCACGTATGGCCGCGCGAGATAAGTCTACTGTACAGATGTCCGGAGTACTGCCTGTCCTCTACAGGTCTGTAGACTGCAGTTTGTATCCTTAGTCTGTACTCTTAGTTCTATGTCGTGCATCGGATCAAACAGCCTCTCTACAGGCTTGTGGCGCTAGAGGAGGATGGCTCGAAACGGCGCTCTCCGCGATCCGCATCCTCTGAGACTACGCCAGCCAAACAAAGCCTTCAAGCATATATGTAGAATACCTGTAACCGATCGGCGTGGCTAAGGGCAACCCAAGTTTTTGTCTAGGGGCAACCCATGTTCTGACTCATCATGTAAATAATCAGATACGTCGTAAGCATAGTAATGTATAGTAACCTTTGCGTATTAATACATATTATATATGCTCTACCTTACTGTCTCTACTTTACACGAGAAGAGAAGAGACAGGCAGGCCGCTGCCGAGAAGAGACAGGCA
>AWYF02002266.1:0-45365 GCA_000504405.2 Mycosphaerella sp. Ston1
TCCATCACACGCTTAGATCCATAATACTCCTTACCCCGAGGTCGAAACGGCATATCATAACCGAATTCCTCGGGACCTCCAGTCTCAATTCCTCGTGGGCTATACCAATGAGGATTTGCAGGGAAAGCAACCACGCTCACGCGCACGCCACAGCGCAAGTCCTGTGTGTCTAATGCGCAGCCATCTATCCCGCATAGTGATATGAGATCTGGGGCCTGGAATGATTTGAAATACTAGTGGCTTTGTGGACAGTTACGATATTGGGTGCAAGGAAACGCTCCGAAGTCGTACAGGAATGGCGTTTAGAGATATAGACGAGGATACGGCTCGACCCATGGAGTCGCTATCGATGGTTGGTACGTTGTATTGGAAGCAAGCCTGTTCCCATGGGTCGAATGGCGTTTATTTTACCGATTTCCAGCGCTATTTGAGCACCCATTGTCACATGCGGAAACATCTTCCGCATGGTATCCGTCGCGTCAATCCCTTCAGAACCGCTTGGAGTGCGCTCTAGTATGACAGTATGAGCGCCGTAGGAAATATTGCCCAAGATCCAGATGTCATTCGAAAAGTGCAGATATTCACACTACGCACATACGGCAAGGCAGAGCGAGCGGCCATGTATATCATATATCCGGGGCCGCCCTCTCCACGCGGCGAGGATGGAGGCCCTTGTGGCGAGGGATACTCAGTCGATCTCGGCAATCCACCATCTATTAGTGGATTCCACCTCGGGAAGACAGTCTCCAATACGAATCAGTGCCGATGGGCTAATCAAAAAGTCGCTGCGATGTTTTGCTATGCTCGGAAGCAGCTGGGATTGAGTATCTCGCATATTGGTCTCCTCCTATACGGATCTTTTCATTTGTTTGCCATCGTGTATACACTCGCTGTCGTAGTCGAGTCTACAATGATTGATCTTGTTCGCGTGGGATACCAGTTCAAGTCATGATTTCACTATAGTCACATACATTCAGAATGAAGACTGCTCGACTCGGTTGGACTATGCGTGCTGGCATCATGTCAGTCACTCATTGGTAGTTTTTCTGCTGGAATATCGCACCAGAACGAGTTCACCAGGTTTGGGAAGAGACCGAGAGATGTAACGTAGTCTCAGCTTGTCTCCTTCTTCCTAGCAAGCAAACACCACATCGATCATTGGGGTTCTTGTGACTGCTGCCACACAAAAGCGTAAGTTTGGTTTGATTGATGAAATTCACCAGTACTGATCACAGTGTAATATATGGGCACGGGGCTGCTCTCTGAGATCCGACTCAGCTCTTTATGGGGGATTCAAAATCCGCTTGCTCTGTTGCTAGAGTGGGTCTGGCTCATGAGAAATCCAGAGACGACTGGACTTGAGCGTGAGCAGGAACTTCATAGTGCAGAGATGAATTCTCAGAGACTCGATTCCCCACCAGGAGGTGCAAGTCAGGCGTCCAAGGACAAGGAGGCGATGCATGCGGTCGTGGTTGGAGTTGAAGCATGATTGCATGAAGAGACTGTCGATGCCTTACCTGTCTTTCTCGTTCGAAAAAGGGCGTACATACCCGTAGTGTGGAATTAGATGTTCATCGATCAACCCATCAAGTACGAGTTCACACTTTGTAGCGTCGCACGACTTGGGTTTGCGTCAGGCATTGACACCATGATCCAGCTCAAGCGCTGCTTGATGAGCGTCTTGTTGATAGAAGTCTGCACGCTCCCCGCCGGCCATATCAACTTCCCATCATGATCTAAGCACGTGCACAGGAGAGCTAGTGCCGCACCTATAGCAAGATCTTTGCCGGTGTAGCAAGTGACCAGGATTTTGCTGGTCGCATTGAAGCTGCTGCGGATTGACTCGAGCTTCGACAGTTCTGTGCGGAGAATGCGGCTGCCGTTCTTACCTGCGGGCAGATTGAGGACGACGTAGCGATCTTTCAGGTTTGTGACGAGGTCTTGGTTTGGTGTTGTCGTGCAAGCGACCACAAAGTCAAACTCCTCGCATAAGCTGTTGGCAATACCATTGCTGGCAACCCATATCTGGGAAGTCGGCTTGACCAAGACTGGCCTGCTGGCAGAGCCACCTTTGTCCGCAGATGTCATAAGACCCATGATGAGGAGTGGTAGATCGTCCTCAGATGCCGCGAGCAAAGCCTCGCTGTGCCGCCAGAACGATGTGGAGTCGAGGCCGTACGACCATGCTTCTGGGTCGTCTGCAGCTCCTTGTACATAGTCCGAAGTTGCAGAGGTCTCGTTGCTAGTCTGGTTCGAGGCAGTGCACAGTACGATCAAGTTGGCGGTCGCGTCTTTGGACAGGTCCTCGGGAAGTGCATCACCCGGTCGTTGCCAGCATACTTGCATTGGCTTACCCTTCAGCTTGGCCCTCAGGCCGTCGAGGTCCAGTCTGAGGCCTGTCAATCCGTGCAAACATTCTTCCAGTCGCGACTCGATCTGCGCATGCTCGCTTTCCCCAACGACATCCAGCGGGGTTCTCAGCTCGCCAGCTTCTTGGTCCGCAACGAACAGCAGTCGATTCAGAACAGCGACCCATATCGGGATTGTCTTGGACAGGGCATCAGGCATGCTCTTCCCTCTGCGCGTCGAGTCGACAATCACCACACCTCCGTGCTGCTCCAGACAGTCAAGAACTTGCAGGTTCAATCGTCTGAGCGAGAGTGTCCATTGCCCGAAGTGGCCATCGGTAGACTTGAAATACGCCCTTCCCACTTTCCTCGGGGGAGGGATGTACCAGCTTCCGCAGCGTTCGTTGGCCACCAAAGGCAGACTATACGCGTCCGAGACGGCACAGACAAAGTTGGAGTCTTGCTTGATCGATTTGAGGCGGTTTTTGATGCTGAGGTTGGTTTTCTTGAGCTCGCCGAGGGTGTCGCGCAGGACATGGGATGCGGAGGAGAAGATGATGTCGGACTGTTGGAGAGGCACCGGCATGGTCACTGGGGGTGGTGGTGGTGTTCCGACCGAGTGGTGTTGTTGTAATCACTGTAAACGATGGAGACAGACCTGAGTAGTCATTCATGCAAAAGAGGTGGCGACTGTGGACTGAGTGTACTACTGACAGGGGCTAGATCACGCCTGTCTGTATCTGTCTCCTTTTCCTCTCGAACATCGATACAGGCTGCGGCTCCTCCCTCCTCCCCGTTGAAATCTATCTCTACTCCAATCACTCTCCCTCCCTTTTCTATCATTCACTCCGACGGTGGACAAAGTGCCAAGGCGGAGGCCAAAGTCAGAGAAGTGCCAAGCCCATGAGCGGATTCGGGTCTACATTTCGCCGTGAATATCCAGGTCTACCAAGTAACAACAACAACATCAACATCACCACCATCACCACCAAAACCACGATGAACGGCAAAATCGACCAACATGTTACGTTTCAGCTTCCACGATTTGACGCCGTTCCAGGCTAAGTCGGCCGTCATCAGGCGCCCCCGTGAGGTTACCGAGTTCTCGTTTGACGACAAGCATGTCTGCTTTCCGCTCGACAACAGGAGCTTGCGATACTACTACCCACCATTCTTCAATGTCCCGGGCGATCCGGACAAGAAAAGTATCGATCTCTCCAAGGGATATGACACTTTCGAGAAATACAACGCCCAGGCCGACCACCTTAATCCTCTCCTGGACACCATCCGGCATTATGAACAGCGGACGGGTACCAGACTCGACGCAGACATACTCACCTGGCGTGGCATGATGACCAAGGTAGAGTCATCCCGATCGGGCCTCGAGGAGGTGTTTCGTCCGTGGCTTCAGCAAGCAAATGGCTGATTTTCTGCAGATATTGACCGCGCCCTTTGATGGTCTCGGCGAATTTGAAATGAATGCAACCGTCTTCCAGGTGACGATCCGCCATGTGTTCTTCCTCGTACTCGCTGACACGCGCTGTAGGGCACCATCTACATTGAAGAGAACCAATCTGCGAAAGAAGCTCAGACCAGAGTCGAGCAGAGCCAGCAGAGAGCGCGGCGGGACTTGTTTGATCCAGACCAGATGTCATTCTGGGGTTCGTAATTCGACTAAACTAGACATGCGACCCAACTGGCTAATGTCATGACCAGGCTACAAATTCGAAACACTCTCCACTTTGCCACGACCACTCGCCGAGTGCTCACGAGAAGAAGTCGAAGATCGCGAGCACGAGGTCGTCAACAATCATGCCCAATACTGCTCGGTAGTGCGCACAGGCATCGGCAATCACAGTATCGTGATAGGGGGCGAAGTCGATGCCGTCGAGGGCTGCAAACCAGACAACCCGGACGATCCGATTCCATATGTCGAACTGAAGACCACCGCCACCTTTCGCGCCGACGACCACCGCGCTGCCAGTAGATTTGAACGCAAAATGTGTAAATTCTGGGCCCAGTCATTCTTGCTCGGCGTCCCCAAAATCATCATTGGATTCCGCAGCGCACAAGGTCATCTAGAGCGTCTCGAGGAGTGGAAAACATTAGAAATCCCCCAATTTGTCCAGCGGCAAGGACTTCAGACGTGGGATGGCAACACGTGCATCAATTTCGCTGCAGCGTTTTTGGATTTCCTCAAAGAGCACGTCAAGGGCAATGGGACGTGGACTATCGAGCGGCGCAAGGGCTCCAAAGAGATCACGCTGCATAAGATCAGCGAGGAATATTCTCGGGATATTGTGCCGCCGGTTTTTCACGAGCATAGACAGCAGCAAGTAGTCTTGTAAGAAATGCAAGCGTATTGCCTATCTTCTTCCTTCTTCCATCTATATACCCTCAACCGCACCACCTAAGCAAACCTACACGACCTATATTTTCAGCTATCCTCGTACGAGAACGATGTCTCTGATACTAAATATCCTAAGCTAAGCTAAGCTTTCAGAGAGGAAAAGGCCCCTCATAACAACAGCTACCATATATATATCCTATCTGCATATCCCAACATCTATTAAAACCATCACCAAAGACTAATCAATTCAATTAATTAATTTAACCGAAAAATCCTAATTCTACTAACAAAGAAACCTACCTTCCCTTTATATTCTAGTATAGGTATAGAGTAATAGAATACCCCGCAGGACACGACGGACTATTGCCTTCTACAATATAGTAACAACAATACTAGAGAATAGAGATAGTTAGTATTATATAGTACGAGAGATTCAGGAAAAGAAATTCAGGAAAAGAGACAAAGGAAGAGAGAAGAAGAAGAAGAAGCGACTACCTCCTTACCTCCTCCCAAAACGGTAGGAGATAAGCCAACCTAAGCTTGACCTGAGAGGTTAGTAGGTAGGTTTTCTTGGCGATGTTAGAGATTAGATATTAGATATTAGATGTAATTGGAAGGTGGAAGGGTAAGGTAGGTATTTTGGGGTTTCGGGGCCGGATAGGGGCTAAGTGAGGTAGGTAGGTAAGGTAAGGTAGGTAGGTAGGGTAGGGTATTTTGGATGGATGTTAGATGTTTGGATGTTGAGGGATGGATGGAATGTTGGAAGGAGGTTGATAGAGGGTTTGGAGGTTGGGGTTGGGGTTGGGGGATTTGTGTAGTGGGAATAAGAGGGTAATGGTGATTGGAGATTATTGTTCGTTGGTTCGGTTTGGTAGGATGGGCAAGAAGAAGAAGGGAATAATGATTACCTTATAGTAGAAGAAGCCAAACGGTTGTAGAGATGCCAAAGCGTGCGAGATGTTCACAGGGTATCATGGGATATCATTCGCCAGCAATAACAACAACAACTACTACTACGTGTACTACTCACGTAGACTACTCATTCCTCTCTAGAAGAACTTATCCGCAACTCTTCTCCAGGCGGGCCAAGCAGCGCGCTTAGCCTTGAGAGCCTGGAAGGACTCATAGTCGAGCTCGCGACGACCAGAGTCGACATCAATGTCCGAGACCTTTTTCCATCCTTGACGCTTCCATGCCCATCCGATGATGTAGAAGAGGATGACGACGAAGAAGGCGAGGTACGATTGGAAGAAGGCTTCGGCACCTGCGCCACCTCCGGTATCCACGGCGTCGGCGATAGCGACGTAGGCCTGTGGTCGAGGAGTTAGTATGATGCATTGACAGTGCGGGTTTCTTCCTTCACAACGAGAGAACTTACCTGAGCAATCAAGACAAGAATGACCAGAATCAGACCCAACCAGGAGCCGTAGACACCAAAGACGGCGCGGAAGGGCAGTTCCTCCAGACTGTGGCCGTGATATTTCCAGGCTTGACGGAAGCGGATATGTGCGAGACAGATGCTGCCCCAAGTGAAGAGTGCAGCGAGACCTGACAAGGCCAGAAGCCAGTCAAATACGATGGTGCCGGCAGCAGCTTCGGAAATGTAAGCAATCGGGCCGAACATGATGATGGTGATGGTGGAGACGAGGGGGCGGCCAGCACGGTCAATGTATGCGAATGCCTTGGGTGCGTAGCCCTGCTCCGCGAGTGCAGTCAGTGTACGCGATCCTCCGTAGACACCAGAGAGACCGATGGAGACGACAGCCAGGAGAATGACCACGTTGACAAAGGTGCCAAAGGCGGGAATTCCTGCATCTTCGGCCACAATCACGAATGGAGAGGCGGAAACATCGATCAGACCGGCGCCGAGGAGTCTCTCGTCGGTGTATTCCACCAGGAGACCGACGAAGAGCAGACCCAGGATGTAGAACAGGATGATACGCCAGAAGACCTGCTTGATGGCACTGGGGAGAGCCTTCTGGGGGTTCTCGGACTCAGCTGCAGCCAGGCCGACCAACTCAGTACCACTAAAGGAGAAAGCGGCGGTAACGAAGACAGCGCACACACCGCGGAACCCGTTGGCGAATGCACCAGGGTTGTACCAGGTCCGCGCTCCCCAGTATTCGCTGAATTTACCGTCACTGGGACCACCACCGCAGGTGAAGATGACACCCATGATCATGAAAATTACGACCGTCGTGAGCTTCAGCAGCGACACCCAGAACTCCTCTTCAGCATAGCCCAGCACACCGAAGATGGAGATGATGATGATGGCGACCCAGAAGACGGTGATCCAGACAGAGACGCTGATGTCTAACCCAAAGTAGTTCACCGTGAGTCCAGCCACCACCAATTCCAGAGGCAACACAATCGCCCACTGGAAGACGTAATTCCAACCCATGGCAAAGCCCCAAGCAGGATCAATGAAGCGGACCGAGTAGGTGTAGAAGCCCCCGGAGATCGGGTAGATGTATGCGAGTTCACCGAGAGCGTGCACGACGTTGAAGATCATCTGACGAGCCGTTAGCTGGTGGAACACGAAGTGAAGGGAGTCTTCTTTTTTTTGTGTCTTTTCATAATCATGGCGCTGGAGTCGAAACTTACAATACCGATGATGCTGAAACCGATGAGAAGAGCAGCGGGACCTCCAGTGCTCAACGCACCTCCCGATCCGACAAAGAGACCAGCACCGATCGATCCACCAATGGCAATCATGTTCAGATGGCGGGCCTTCATGGTCTTATTCAACTGATTATGCTTGTCGCCGCCTGTGCGACGCTGGAACGACTCGGCCGTGACGCCCAAGCGGGTCAGGAACGATTCCTCATGGTGATCGCTGTAGACTTCGCCCTCTTGGCTCGAGGTGGAGTGGATTTCGCCTTTGTAGCCCTTTTCTCCCTCGGGATCCAGCGGCACTGGGTCGGGCATGGCGGTGGTATTCATGGTGGAGGAGAATGCTGGAGGGGGCGGAGGGGGGAGGGGGGTTGGATATGCGCGCGATGGAAGCGACTCGGGTGGTTTATATACCTACCTTTTACCACTTCTACGGAGTACTACTACTACTACAGTACTACCTTACCACTCACTACTGTAGAGCTACCGGTCCTCGTGGGCAAGCAGTACCATCCATCGCACACGGGCCCGAGCACCAACAAGGTTGTGGTCGCGTGGCCAAGCGTGTCGACGAGCAAATTCACTTGGCAGCCAAGCCTGGGCAGAGGATAGATTCCTCAGCTCACGGACACAGCGAGCCAATGCGCGGCCAGGTGACACTTATCTTTACTTATCGCCTTCCGCTTCGGTGCATCTCTTTGGGATGCACGTCCGCGCCGTTGTGCAATGAATCAATCGAAGGATCTCTTCCTGCCTCTGAAGTGCTGAGAGACGCCCGTCTTGGTATTCCCTTCTGGCCTCGTATCCGCCGCGGCTGTTCTCACTCTCACTCTCACTCCCGTCCCCCACCTCCCCCCATTGTCATATGACATGATGGGGATCCATTGAGTTGAGCACAAGGGTATTACCGCAGAATGCCATATGTTGTTGTCGTTGTCGTTGGCAGTGGCAGTAGCAGTAGCAGTAGCAGTGGTATACTACACCCCCCTCACATCCTCGGAAGATGCAGGAGGAGTAGTGGGGAAGAAGATGTGCGCAGATCTGGAGAGAACCTTGAAAGGGAACCCCCGGTCTGGCAGAGGCTCGGCGATCACTCCGAAAGAGAGAGAGTGAAGGATGGATCACCTTCTTCCCGCCTTCCTTTGCCCTTCTATGCAGCCTGCGAACTCGACCTTTTAACTCGACACTCGAACCTGACCTCGAACTTTACAGGACGCTAGAACTACGATAGAATATCGAGTCGGCTGACCCGGTCAATCTATCTATCAATCATATCACATTCTCACACCTCTCACAGACACGATGACTAGAAGTAAGGTAGTCTATTGCTTGCCCTGCTACAGTACCTTACCTACAGTACCTGTATAGTAAGATTTTGCTTGTCACTCGCCCCCTAGTTCTATCTGCCTGCCTGCCTGCCCATCCCGCCTCTAGTATTACCTCGCTCCGCTCTATCCGAAAATCTATCCGACAATCTATCTATCCCTCTATCTATACCCTAGACTTTCGTAGTAAGCAGCAGCAGTAGTAACAGAACTAAACAAGCATCAAAATCGCCTGTCTCCGGATATAAAGAGACACGATATAATCTAGTATAGTATAGTATAGTATAGTATAGTAAAAAGGTATAGTAGAGTAGGTAGAGTAGTACTTTACGGCGTAGCCTAGCCTAGATCCTTATCTTATCTGCTTGTATTATAACTGCCAAGCCTACCGTAAATCCTCAACTTCATATACCTTCGACCTTCGACCTTTGAGTTAAAAGATAGGCAGAATTTCGGGCGCTCTGTAACGGAACGAAACGAAACGAGGTTAAGGTAGGTTTATTTAGGTACTTTAGCTTAAGTAAGTATAAGGTATACATGCTAAGCTACGCGTCTAAGGTAAGGTATATAGGAGGGGAGAGTCGAAGGGAGGTCTAACCTACCTGCTACTCTATCTCTATTCCTTCGGACTTATATATCCTGTGTTCGTTCGAAGGCTTACACTGTTGCTAGAACGCATAGTAACAGGTACCTAAGGTACTTATTATAGAGGAGGGTAGAACTATAGGAAGTAGTGTTGAAGAAAAGAAAGATACGTTTCTGAAGAACCAATCTTGATTGCAACCTATCGAGTACGTTTATAGAAGCGTATACCTAATAGTCGTTCGAAGAACACCCTTATAGCCCGATTCTCTTGATACTTGTAGGATCCTTCTTAGTATACTCGTCGTCGCAGCCATAGCAGGGTAAAATAGGCATCGCGAAATCTTATGCCGACGTGCGCATCGAGGTCCAACGAACTGTACGTGCGAGCAGCTTGACAAAAAGCTTGAGGCTGGTCGATGTGGTCGAACCAGTATCGCGCGCCGAGATGGAGTTGCCGACCGGTGGCTAAGGACGGTATGGGAAGATAGAAGGGCGCATCGGCGAATCGTTGATGTGGAATGAGAATTGCTTGTGCGTTCGTCTTTGTACGGTCGGGTCCTAGGATGTGTATGCGGTGTGCCGATAGGCGACTTCTACATGACGCCTAGCCCAGAAGTCTGGATCTCTCCGTGACGGCTTCCTGCTCACTCTGGCTCGACAGATCAGGTTTCAATTTCATCCAAGCACGAAGCTTACTACCCAACCCAGGTCTCCGCCATTCATGCTCCTCGTAAAATGGTCCTTCTTTGGGTTTGAGCTCGGTGCCAGAGACTACTCCAGAACCGAAAAAGGGGTCGAGGGTTTTCAGTAGCCACCCCAGTGCTAGAAGAACAACGAGTGCTCCAATAGTGGCGAAGACGGTGATGATGATGCTGAGAAGTGTAGTGGTAGAGCAGCCGCAACCAAGTGCTTTCGTGCGAAGCTCCCACCGTTCGGAGGCCAGGGGGCAGATGTTCTTGTTTGATACTGGTTGGATAAGAGAGGATGTCGGCACACAGGTCGACGAGAAGGGACACCAGCCGCAGCCATGTTTGTCGTGCGTGCACGAGTGACAGTTTTGTCTACGCCAGCAGGAAGCTGCTCGATCGGTGGTTGTTACATTCGACGCTATTTCGTCCATTGTCGTGAAAGATGCTTGGGAGTCCATGATGCGAGCTTGGTATATTTGATAGCGTGAAGATATGAAAGAACTGGAGGTCGGTAGAAATCAGGATGCCGGTCATTGTGACATCGTCGTCACCAACCTTGGAGCTGAGTTTCACCCCGCTTAGTTCTAGCGGTACGGACCGTGCGCGCCGTGGTCGTGAAGACTTGCCAACCAGGAATATCAACCGACATCGAATGGGTGAGACAGTAACGACATGTATACTCAAAGGACTCGACACTAACAGTAGCGACGCACAACAGGGCCAAAAAATTGCGATGGCACAATTTGCGCTCAAGAAGGTCAACACCGGCTAGGAGCTCAGTTTCCACTACATGGAGAGAGATGGAATTCCTAGTATAGAACCTGCAATGCTGACCATGTTTCTCTGCTACGATAACCTCCTTGACGCTGAGATGTGTACGACCATCCTGGCTCGAAGTCTCTACAAAGCTATCGAGCCGACTCCAGCCCTATAGTAACTAACTCCATCAGAACGTCTTCTTTCGCTAGCAGAGATGTCTACTTTCCGTAAATCTGCTTGCTCGATTAAGACCAGCTAGCAGTTAGTCTCTTGAAGTAGAAATGAAGACAAAGCATAGACGTGCCGATGTATCTGGCTCCTGGTAAATTCCCATCGATAGGATTATCTTGCAAGCTGCAGTTAGAGAAAGCCGCGGTGTGCATTCTGGCTTGCTACACCATTAGATTTTCATGAGAGGAGCAGTGATCCCACCCGCACATTGTTTCCCGAGACAAGTCATTGCCTATAGGTACATGTAGTCTACAGCAGACGGAACAGCTTGTTTAGTACGGTGCCTTGAAGCTCAATATGATCAAATACTGCCCATATGTAGTTCGCAGAGGCAGCCTAGCAAACAGGCATTGCGCTCTCAGGGTAGTAACTAACACTAGTTCCCTGTCAAAGATGCTATATGAGCTCAGGTCGGATACGCGAAGAGAATCAGGGGTCTATCCTTTGCAGTCGTGCCGTCTCGGTGTATGGCTGCTATATTCTGTGCAAGGGCGGAGCAGGGGTTACTTATATCCGGAAGTGGGGTTTCGCCACAGTGACTACTAGGTACATGTACCTAGTGCCAGTCTTCGCGACTTCGAGACTTGGACTTGAATTTGGACAACTTACGCGAGCCCACAAGACAAATTAACAGCGACAGCAACAGCAGCACCGCCAAGCCAGTTTGCTTCTGTTCTGGACCGTCGATCGACATGCCGACCAACGGTTAATTCTCCCTTTCACGGCACGCACAATGGCGGCACAGATACCCATTCACACCCTCGACCCCGAGTCGACGCCGCCTCCAGACAAGGCAATCCGCGCTGTCGTCTCGCTCTTCTGGCCCTACAGCTCTTCGACGCAACAATGCGCATTGCTGCTGGCTGACCGAGACTTCCGGCTCAGAAGCCGCAAAGGACAAGTGCGCGTGAGATTCACAGCAGCAAGCGCGCGACTCGTGGCGCAGGGCAAAGTAGGCATAGGCGATGAGGTCGTGCTTGACCTGCGTGGCGCACAATGGGCTCATGACAGCTCAAGAGTTGCCACGCCTGGTAAGAGCGTTGAAGGTGAGCTCGTATACCAGGGCGAGTTGAGTATGGAAATCGCCAGGAAAGCCGGCAGCAAGGGCCAAGTCGTGCCGACGCACATCAGCGTGAATGAACCCGCGTCACCGCCTGAAAAGGACGAGACTGTTCTTGCGAAGCAGACACCCGCCAGAGGTACGCGCGTGTCAAGCTTGAGAGACAGCCTCAGTGGACCAGACCTTGTGCCCATTTACTCAAGTCCTGCCTTCATCCGCCGGCAGCGACTTTCTGGTGACAGCTTCCAGAGGAGAGATGATGTGTTCGATCCTTTCGCCGATATTGACAGAGAGCTAGAGAATGAGCACCCACGCAAGAGGCAACGCATCAGTGACGTGAGCTCTTGGAGACTCGTAGGCAGATCGCCATCCCCGGAGAAGCAAATGCCAGCGGAGAATGCGAGCGAACGTATGGAGATGGGTACACCAGCAGCATCGAGTACGCAAGAAGAAGTGATCCAAACCATTCTCCCAGAGGACGACCCTTCATCGGCCGAGCGCCTGCCACCCTCGAGGAAGCTTTGGGCTGCGTCAAGCTATCCAGACGTGTACCCGGACTACGCCGCGTCAAACTCTGATACCGAAGAGGACGAAGAGATGCAGCAGATGTACACACAGCAGGTTCAAAGTCTTGCTAACGAGCGCCTCGAACGTGAAGGTGTCAAAGTTCGGGACTGGGTTCACCAAGCGGATGCAGCTGAGGTAATTGAAGATATGGGCGAGGAGCCGAAGACGAGTTCAGATGAGTACTTTGAAGAGGACGAGGAAAGCGACGAGGATGAGGAAATGCTTAGTATGCAAGAGGAGGAAGAAGAGGAGGAAGCGGACGACAATGAAACGGCCGTCGAGCAGCTCACAAGCCCAGCTCCGACCGAGACCTCCAGTACACCTCGTTCAAACAGAGCTGCAACGAACACCGACGGAGTCATGATGCACGTGGCGAGTCGATCACCTCCTCCATCATCAACACTGGCTGGCATGGCCAGGCGATCACCTCCGCCATCATCAATACTGGCGGATATGGCCAGGCGATCACCTCCGCCATCATCAACACTGGCTGATATGGCCAGGCGATCACCTCCGCCATCATCAACTGTAACTGCCATTGCGAGTCGATCGCCTTCGTTGCCATCAGAACTAATTGACTCTGTAAATGAGCCTTCCCATGCGCTTTCTTCAAAGACACCAGCAAAGACTTTGCAGAGCCTCTTTGGCTTCAGCTATGGTTCCGATGGGACCAATGACCCCCCACCTCCAGCGATCAAGCTGTCGTCACAGTCTGAGAAGAACAGTATCATGAGAAGGACATATAGCAGCTTGTTTGGATTTAAGGCGTCGCCCTCGCCGGAGAAAGGGAGAAGCCCTACCTGTGCACCGGACGAGCCAGCAACATTCGGCAGGGTAGAAATAACGGACAATGCGTCCACCTCCGACATCGTCGAAAATGTCGCGGAGGCAGAGTCACAACCAGAAAACGTAGCAGCCCCAAGCACTGCGCCCCAACCTTCACAAGTTGAGGTCATCGACCTTGGCTCAAGCGATGATGACTCGAGCGCTGCGGCAAGTGATGTAAACGGTCAGTATGATGAGAGGGCCGACACAGACGACGATGAGGAAGGTGGGCATGGAGCGCAAGAGCCACAATCTGACATGAAGCCACTTCTGTCCCAGCCGCCGCGAGCTGGCCAAGTCTCCTCGCAAGAGCTTATGGTCGATGATGTTATGAACGGCTCTCAATCATACAGTCCCACGGAAGTTGCCTCTTCTCCGTGCGCAGCAGATGCTACTGATGTTGACGTGCAAGACATCCTCCCTAATAAGAGTGACGCTGCTGAAACCCTGCCGAGTGCACTACAGGCGGATGGGGAGGACTTCCCTGTCTCAAATATAGGGCACGAAAACGTCTTTGAGGATGAGATGAAAGCCAGTGCTATCAAGATACCCACCGTCGCACCTCTAGGCTCGCAGGTCCAGAGTCAGATGAGCGGAACACCTTCGACTCAGTCGAGGAACATTGCTGACCGTTATCACTACTTCTCATTCCAGACTACCGAGTCCGACGATGTGTCTTCTGGTGACGAGGAGGAAGTCGATGCCGATTCACGTGCGCGTACATCGTCAACGAACCATGTTGTGGAGTTGAAGAGTGCTGCAAACGAGGAAGGCGTTGGCCCAGCGGAAGACACAGCTCGAAGAGAGGTGACTGCAGTCTCTCCACCTCCGCCAACTGAAGCAATCGCTGAGACATGCACTGTTATCTCTGTAGCGGAAATGACTTCGTCGAGTGAGCAACTACCGGTACATAAGTCTCAGAGTGAGACGTCTAACCCTGAGTTGCAAGTGCTGACCAGCTCAGCTGCGCGGGCAATTTCGTCGGGCAACTCGCTGAGTCTTGGTAATGGACCTACTGTCGCTCCGACGCCGAGCTTCGTGAATACTGAAGTGCATGAATCGCCAGTGGTGCAAGTGGCAGCTTCGTCGTTTGTCGCAGATAGTATGGGACCAGCACGACAGCCTGAGGAAGAAGCTCGATCGTCACAACAGTCAACTGATCTGGAGACACAGCATTCACTCGCTTCACCACAGTTCGAGACGCAGTTGCTGGCTCCAGCGCCAGGCCACCCGATCTTGCCGTCAACCACCGAGCTCACAGGCGAAGGTCTTGAAGTGATGTTGGATGTGCCGGCAGAGGAGGTAACGTCTACCGCTCCCTCTACGCGTAAGCACAAGCGCAACGCTTCTTCCAGAGACAGCAGCGCCCCTCTACGAAGGTCGCCGCGCAAGGTTGATACGCTGAGCCAATCTCAATCTCAAGATCAAGCTCCAGGAACGACGTTGCGACAGACAAGAAGTCAGCGTACTGCTTCATCTGGAAGTTCTCAAGTTGGTACCATTCATGCGATAACGAGTCAGCGTAATAAGACTCCAGAGAGTGATAGACGAGCCACTGCTTCCTTCGATAGCACGCTTCTTACCCCAGAAGCTATGAAGCCGCTGCGGAGGTCACCTAGGAGGTCGCAAGCCCAGTCAGAATCCTTCGACAGCATGTTAGAAGCAGAAGAACCCAACAAACAAGCGAAGCGATCCCAGAGCACAGCCCAAAACTCAACGCCAAAACCACAGGAACTCAAGCGAAAGAGGATCAGCGAGGGAGATCTCAGTCCACCGCCTAAGCGCGTTGTTACGTCCGAGCATTCGTCGTTGAATGATACGAGTCCGGAGCAGCAGCAAGGAATCGGACGGGGTTTAGTCTCGGGTGGAAACCACTTGTCCAGCAGGAAGTCGCTCACCTCACACCTCGGTCATGTGCCAGAAGTGATATCCGCGTGGTTCTCGCCACGACAATCGACACGATCAATTCCCGAGGAAGACAAGACCAAAGTGAACGATGCTGCTAGTGGGGAAGCCGAGGTTCTGCAAAAGACGTCTTCTCATGGGATTCTCACCTCGTCTGCGTACTACACACCTCTGTCGAACCTCCACGAGAAGCTCAACCCTTCGAGCCAAGCAGGAGTCGACAGCACCATTGATGTGCTTGCTGTCGTGACGGATGAGTCGAAAGCGCCCGAGCGTGCTAAAGGCGGACCACGAGACTACTTCACTATGTTCAAGATGGTTGACCCATCCTCGTTCGCTTCCAGGGCCTTTACCACGGTCGAGGTATTTCGTCCATACCATGCCACTCTGCCGGTTGCTCAAGTGGGCGATGTGGTCCTTTTGCGCAGCTTCGCAGTCAAGTCACGCAAGCGGCAGCCATATCTCTTGTCTACAGATGCTAGCGCATGGACGGTGTGGCGGTTTGGCGAGAGCGACACGGCACAGCGACCAGGCAGCGCTGGCAGTCCACGAAGACGGCGCAGAGGTAGCGTGGCTGGTGTAGGAGCTCGAGAAGAAACCAAGGGCCCGGCTGTTGAGTTTGGAGACGAGGAGAGGCAGCATGTCAAGGAGCTCCGGGCGTGGTGGCTAGCCGTATCGGGTGAAGAGAAGGGTGGTGATGAGGCCTAGATTTCTGAGTTACCACCTTATGTATGTGATGAGGCTGTCACTGTACAGCACGATCTGGTCTCTAGAAGACGTATAGATCACGCTACCTACCTTATCTTACCTATCTTACCTTATCTAGCCATCAAAGGCTTCATCAGTCAAGTCTATCTGATCCGACTACAAATTACAGAGAGTAAAGTAGTCGAAAAGTCCATGTAACATGTCTTCTACCTACCTCTTCGGAAAGACGGCATTTCAACCTTTGGACATTCCCCGTCGGGAGTCGGTATCCGGAAGTCGGTATTCGGTATTCGGCTTTCGGTATTCGGAATTCGGTATTCGGGCATGCATGTCGGGGTTCCGCATGTTGTATGTTATGTTGCAGTGGAGGAGTGGAGGAATAGAGGAGTAGAGGAGGAGAGGAGTGGAGGAGTGGAGGAGTGGAGGATTTCTCTCTAGTTCTATGCGGGGGAAAGGGAATAGATATTATTGGTGGAAGGTTCGCAAGCCGAGTGAGGTATAAGGTAGTGAGGTATAGTAGGTAAGTGGCGGTGGTGAAGAACATCTGCACACCTGCTGATAGATGTATACATGTAGCAGGTAGGTATATCCTGTAGTATATGCTTCTCCAGCTTCTTGAACGCCACTATAGTACCTCCACTCCAATCATGGGCGCGTCCCGATGAGAACGACGCTGGTGATGCTGCTGGTGATGATGATGGTGGTCGTCGTCGTCGTCGTGATGGTGGTGATGGGAGTCGACTATCAAGTGCGGTGACACGGCAGCATTCTTGAGCTCTTCTCTCGTCGCCTGCCCCTCTGTCGCCATCAGCGGCAACTCTGTCACCATACCCTCCCGTCTACGTCCCCTCCGCACTACTATGCGATGGGAGGGCTATCACGTAATAAGTATCATGTAGTCGAGTCTAGTCGTGGCCTCACCGACATTCGCTCGCTACACGCCTATATATCATGTATATCATGATGGTAGAGCTACATATATGTACTGTTGATAGGTAAGTGAGGTAGAACAGGTATATGAGAACATACCTGTACTTCTACCTATACTACCTTAATGTACTTCTTTCTACCTGTAGTTCTAAGCTTCCGCCAATACTGACTATACATGACTTCCACTTCCACTTCGAGGTAGTTCTAGTTTCTACCCCAGAAAAAGCGGCAACTTGAACTCTTGAACCCTTGCATTCTACTCCCACTTGTGTTCCTGCAGCACGAACTGCACCGCTCTTTCCCTGTGTCTGTCTGTCTGTCTGTCTGTCTCTCTCTCTCTCTCTCTCTCTCTCGCTGCTCTCACCTTCATCGTTACCACCACTACCACCACCACCACTACCACCACCACCACCATCACCACCGCCACCACCACCGAAGATTCAATCGTCCCGCACTACTACCGCAACGGAGCTCGGGCCTTCTGATCATCATCCGTCTGACTTCTGATTCTTATTATTGCATCTTCACAAACCTAGTCATTGCACTACCCCACACGCTTGCATTGAAAAATCCTCTGCTGTCAACGCCTCCCAGAGTCCCCAGCTGATCGTGCCGTGCATTTGTGGACGACATCGGCTTCGTTGTGCTCGCTCTCTACGACTACTATCTCACTACTCTATACACATCTTGCCTGCTACTTCGACCTCTCCCCATCGCACCACCCGCCCCCGCCGCCACCGCCTTCTCCCGCGGGCCCATCTCCCTCGTCGTGTCCATGCGGTCGCTCTTGTTGTGATGACTACGAAAACCGTTGCCACCATCAACTCCACCGGCAGACAGGCCGCCTCGTTCATCCGCGCTGCCGCTGCCGTCGGCTGGCATGTTCGCGCCCAAATCCGCAGCTGCGACGGACTTGTAGCCGAGGAACTCGCTGAACTACCCCATGTCGAGATTATTGAAGGTGACTTGACCGGACCAGCACGGACGACAATATTGAACCGACTGTTCACCGGAGCGAAGATCGCCTTCATCAACACCACCCATTGGGGCGATGAAGTCGCCATTGGCAAAGCCTGTGCCGATGCTGCCAAAAAGGCCGGCATCTCCCACTACATCTACTCCAGCATGCCCGACCACAGCATGTATGGCCAAGACTGGAGGGAATTGCCCATGTGGGCAACCAAGTTTGCCATTGAGAATTACGTGAGGCAAATCGGTATTCCCGCCACTTTTGTCTACGCGGGCATATACAACAACAACTTCACATCATTACCGGTCAGTGCCCTCTTTCGCGCCCATCAGAAGCAGCCAAATGACCCAAAAAATGATAATATTGATCTATTTCTAGTATCCACTGTTTCAGATGGAGCTGCAAGACGATGGAAGTTTTGTCTGGCAGGCGCCATTCCATCCAGACGACCCTCTTCCTTGGCTGGATGCGGAACACGACGTGGGCCCGGCACTGCTGCAAATCTTCAAGATGGGTCCCAAGCATTGGAGAGGTCAAAGGTAGGGCCACTATGACATGCTCCCCGATCAAGCCATCATAGCTCATACGTAGTGAACAACAGGATTACACTGGCTTTCGAGAAACTGACCCCACTGCAGCTATGTGCCCGATTCTCCCGAGGAGTAGGCAGACCGGTCAACTATGTCCATGGAGACATCAAGATTGCCGTGGACATACCCAGCGGGTACCGAGAACAGCTCGAAATTCTCCAAGAAACACTCGGACGTAAGCGTGCTCCCTACTTTGGGCCCGATCTGGAGTATCCCAAAGAAGGCCGCAGTATATGGGAAGGCCACCGAGGTATTGAAGAGTACGCCCGGGAGGTGTTTCCCATTGAAGAGTACGCTAATGGGCTACGATGGATGGAGGAAGATGGTATGAGTGCGACAGGTGTCAGCACACCCGTCGAGACCAACAACGGCGATCCCATGGATGTTGCGCGATCACGGCCTATGACTCCCGCGAGTGCTGCAACTCCACTCCATGTCTCTGGAGCATACACGCCCAAGTCGCATCCCGAAGGACTGACCAAGGGTTTTTATGTGGGCAGTTGCTAAGAAAACAATTCGACGTCATCTTGGGGAGCATTCTGCATTTTTGCGAGCGGAGCAACCATTCTTTCGGTTTTGGTGGTGGCGGTGGTGGTGGTGCAGGCGGCTGCATTTGGACTTTTTTTGCCACACCATGTTACATCTTTCGGGCTTTTCTGCACGATTACTCAGTGATTCTCCGGATTGGGCATTTTTCACGATTTCGAGGAATGGATGGGGATGGATTTTCGGTTGGAAGGGGGATATGAAAAAGTTTATGAGAGAAACGGCCGTGATTTGACATGTTGCTACAAAAGTCTTTTCTTCTTTCAGCTAATGAGTGAGGATTTGGGCGAGCGAGTGAGCTAGCTTCGTTATATGTAGTAGTGAAGAAGTAGTAGTGAAGAAGAGGATTGAGGATATAGTAAGGTAGAGAGAAAAGAGAAAAGAGAGAAAAACATCAAGTACGGTACAGCAGGTCACTTTTTTTGTTTCTTGCTCGGAGGTCCCACGTCGCTCTGACGCTTCTTCTTCTTCTTCTCCTTTTCCTTCTGATCCTCGGAGGACACGAGAGTTTGCATGTCAACCGGCTCATCATCATCATCTTCTCCATCATCATCCTCATCCTCATCCTCATCATCAAACTCCACCTCCGACAAATCCTCCTCCTCCTCTCCCATTTCCTGCGCCTGAATAAAATACTTGATCGCATTCGGCCAAATCTCCTCCGCGAGCACCGCAGCGAGATCATCTCCATTTTCAAATACTTCGACTTCTTGATCTTTGTATTCTTCTTCCTCTTCTTCATCTTCCTCCGCATTATCTTCTGCATCTTTTAGGTTTTCTGCGTGTGCACCCTTTTTCGCAGCAGCAGCAGCAACCTCAAAAGCCCTCCTCGACTCCTCCTCACCGACCCACCTCCTGCTACTCACAAACGCAAACCAGCTAAAAAACGACGTATTCTGTCCATTGAGTGTCTCGAGTTTTTTTTTCAAGGTAAGATATTCTGGGAGGGTTCGTTCTTTCACCTTCTCAATTTCTTCTCTTTGGTGTTGTGGTTGTTGTTGGAGATGGAAGTTCTGGCGAGCGCGAAATAACTCCACAGCTAAGTCTGTTAAACCTTCTGTGGGATCTTGTCCTTCTTTCCAGTCGATTTGTACGGGTTGGGAGACCAGGCCCGTCCAGCCGTCTGTTGCGCGGCGGTAGTGGAAGGTTTTGGTCAGAGAGGGGTTGGTGAAGAAGGGGTTTGGGGAGAAGGAGAATTTGATTGTGAGGGTTCGGGGGTGGTGGGTCGTATATGGAGAAACAGGAGGAGATGTGGGGTTGTTGTCGAGGGCTGGTCGTGTGATGTCGATGGATGTGAGTGCTTCGGCGAAGATTTTGGAATCGAGAGGATGGACGAAACTGTCGAGGTCTGGGGGCGAGGCTTCGATTACTAGGGGCCAGAAGTTGGGGATGCGCGATATGGCGGCTGCGCGCCGGGCGTAGGCGGGTTTGCTGAGGTGGTATTGGTGGATTACTGTTTGTTGGTTTGTTTTGTTAGAATGGAATGGCATCTCGTTACAGAATGGAATTGGATAGGAGAGATGTAAGGTATGGTAAAATCGTACTGATCTGATTATCAATATCCTCAAATTCCATCTCAATCGAGGCAAGTTCCTCGTATGTCACTGGGGAAGTTTCGTTCTCTGCCATGTTTGACTGAAGTTCTATCCGTTTTTTGAGGTATGGTATTGGAAAGTCGGTGGGTGAGGGTGGAAGAAGAGTGGGAAGAGTTGGACTTTTTTTATGCTGAATTGGACTGGACCCTGGATTGAAACTATAATTTTCTCTAATAGGTAGTTCTACCTGGTTTAATGAAATGAATAATGAAATTAAATATGAAATGAAGGCTGTTGCTCTCACAGTACGTGCTATGTATAGAATTGTACACTTTTATGTCTGGACACGATCTGGATAGCTACTTGACTGTATGCATCGGTATAGGTAAAATGCTACGCTTAGAGGTGCAGCTTGATACCTTATGACAGCTCTGTACATGTACATGTACTAGTTCTAGCCATCTCTAGCGCGTCCAGCCATCACGTGAATGAAAAATGGGTAGAATTCACTGATGGCGCTATCAGTAAGTTATCTTCCTCCTCTTCTTCTGCTTCTGCTCTCCACGATCAAGAGAAGACAGCATGGCTCAGCCGTCGCACCCAGCAAGCAACGCCCTCATCTACTGCACCTACGCTGCTTTCCTGTACGATGCGCCTCCTCCATGCATAATATTGATTGCCACTGACACCCAAACCTCCAGCATCTTCGGTCTCTACATCGCCTGGAGGCTGCGAGGCCAGTCTACAGGCCAATGGCTGTCTGCAAACAGGACACAGAAGGGTACTGCAGCGACCATCTACTCCCAGCTTTCCCCTCCCCCCAACATATCACTACAGATCGAACTGACTCGTTCGTCCTAGCAATCCCACTTGCACTGAACTTCATTGCGTCTGGTGAGTGCCGTCATCGGGCCACTCCGCCCATCTGAAGCGGCAGGCCATCGTTGGACGCAGAGCACTCATATCTCGACATCATCATCGAGTCAAGGTTCGTAAGCATACATTTGACGATACCATGCTCTGGGAGGAGACCTGCTTCTCCCAGTAGGTAGTAGTACATCTGCCCCCAGAGCATGGTGTGCAGCACTGCGGGCGCCGAGTGCTGCTCTTGCCATACGACTACCGCGTATCCAACTCTTGCGCAGACAGGAGAGATACGGAGGGCTCGTGTGGAAGATCAATGCACGAAGCTGAGATGTACCGCTATGAGTCGATCAAGTTAATGCTTGCGGGACCAAGGGCTGCCACTTCTATTCCCCTGCTGCCACCACTGCGAGCTGACAGTACTGACTCTGCAACCCATAGCACTCGGATCTGCTATCCTGTTTACATACCCAAACATAGCTGCAATTGCAGGAGTCCAGGGTCTGCTAGTGTATGCGCTCTCCTCCGGACTGCCACTGCTCATCTTTGCTGCTCTGGGTCCTATCATCAGGAGGAAGTGCCCCGATGGCTTCGTTCTTACGCAGTGGACACTTGAGCGATATGGACTCATCACGTCTCTATACTTGAGCTTTTTCAGGTGTGTGCTTGTGTAGCATGCGTTCGTGCACGCCACATATACTCACGACGATACAACAGTTGCGCAACCATCTGGCTCTATATGGTCGCCGAGCTCTCGGCCCTCCAACAGGTCGTCAATCTCCTCACCGGCCTCAACGGCCTGCCAGCCCTGATCGTGCAAGCTGCCATTACCACCACATACACTGCTCTGGGAGGTTTCCGTGTGTCGTTCGTCACCGACAACATTCAAGGCGCAATGGTCCTTTTGTTCCTCATCATTGGCACAATCACCATTGGAGTGACGGTCGACATAGACAGATCATTGATTCCCGTCTCGAACTATCTCGAACCAAGTCTTCTCGGCTGGCAACTCCTGTACATTCTTCCCGTGGCAATTCTCACTAATGACTTCTTCCTCTCCGGCTTCTGGCTCCGAGCGTTCGCAGCAAAGACAGACAAGGACCTCTACATTGGCGTCAGCATCGCCGCCGTCGCAGTCACCGTCATAACAACCCTCGTCGGAGTCTCTGGTCTCATCGCCGGATGGTCTGGAGTACTCGGCAACCCACCCGAGGCTTCCGGCATCGAGCTCTTCACCCTCCTCGAGACCCTTCCGGCATGGGTCGTCGGCATCATTCTGGTCATGGTCGTCACCCTCTCCATCTCAGCCTTCGACTCTCTCCAATCAGCTTTGATCTCCACCGGCTCCAACGATTTCTTCCGCAACAAGCTCAACATCTGGTGGGTTCGATTCTTCGTGGTCCTCCTCATCATACCCACTGTCGTGGTAGCGCTCAAAAGCCCTAGCGTCCTCCAGATCTACCTCATCTCAGACATCATCTCTGCATCTATGATCCCCTGTCTCGTCATCGGTCTCAGCTCCAAATTCTACTTCTGGCGCGGCTTCGAAGTGGTCGTTGGAGGTCTCGGCGGGATATTATCCGTCTTCCTCTTCGGACTGGTCTATTACAACGGAGACGCCTCACGAGCTGGCAACCTTCTGATCCTCTCCGAGGGCTTGTACGCCACCGATTGGTCCGTCTTTGGAGTCTTTGTCGCCGCACCCGTGGGTGGACTCTTATGGGCTCTTGCGGCCTTTCTAGCTCGAATAGGTGTACTGTGGACTATGGCCAAGGTCAAGGGCCATCGCTTCACGGCGTTCGATCGACCAGCCGCACCTGACGCAGCGTTTGAGCCTGAAGATCGCTCGAGTACCGAGTATGGAACTGCGACTCTTGATGCTACTGCTACTGTCTCCAAAGGGCCTGTCGATGTCAAACATAAGTTTTTCTAAACCATGCATGTCAGAAGAAAGTGACAGACTAGAGACTCGGCGTGGTGCACGAGGGAGACTACAGTGGTACATATCTGCATGGACGGCGGTGAGTGCATAGCGAGTTGCACACTTAACATGCTTCCAACTTCTTCTTGTACAAAGCTTCAGCTCGATCAACCTATCTATGTACATACCATACCTTACCTTTCAACAGTACCTACCTCGACTCTCCCTTACCTTCCCATCTAATCCGACATAGGAATCATTCACGCTCGATACCTCCTCGATCTCGTGCGGGTCTTCCAAAGAGGAACAACCGTAATCTCATCATTATTCAAACTATACTATAATATGACCCACACGGTATACACCTCAAGATTTGAACGGAACGGTTGCGTTTTTGTAACTAACTAAGGAGTTACATGTACTCTACCTTACCTTAGGTAGTGAATTGTTGTTAAGAGATATAGAAGTTAAGGTAGAGAAGATAGTTAGGTAGCCCTGCGCCACTTACTTCTGGAAGAGAAGGTAAGGTAAGTACATGGTAAGGTAAGTAACTACCGTGAAGCTGGCGAGTAAATACACATGTACTTACCTACCTAACTATATCTACCTATATGTACCTGTACCTACCTACCTATACTAACGCATTACTCTCTTCCCTTCTCTTCTCCTCTCCTCTCCTCTTCTCTTCTCTCCTCCTTCCCTTCCCTTCTACTTCTCTCCTCTTCCTAGGTACCTACCTACCTACCTACCTACCTACAGTACAGTACAGTACATATACATACCTACACACTTCACCTCAAAAAAAACAAGTATAAGTACAAGTATTAGTATAAGTACAAGTATTCCTACCTTCCCTTACCTTACCTTACCTTACCTTACCTTCCCTTCCCTTCTCTTCCCTCCCCTTCCCTTCCCTTCCCTTCCCTTCCCTTCCCTTCCCTTACCTTACCTTACCTTACCTTCACTTCACCACAACATTCAAAACTCAACATTCAACTACAGATACATCTAGGCAATCAGGTACATAGTTAGAATCAGAATACCATACCATACTACAGTATACTATACTATATTGGCTTTCCTTTCCTCCGTACCTTCTATTCTGATTCTGATTCTCATTCTCATTCTCAACTTTGAATTCCAATTTCAACGGCTTCTTCACTTTTGTGTGATGCGAAGAAGAAGGGAAAAAGTACAAAAGGGGAAGGGAAATCAAGTTTAAAACACAACATATACACATACACACACACACCATGCAGCCGTATTCTCACACACTTCATTCATGATGATGATGGTGATGATGATGATGATGACGATGATGATCCTTTTTGCCTTTGCCGATACTTGTGTCAGTTTCAGTCAGTCCCCCTATCATGGAGCCACGGACGCCTCGCTAATACCGATCCACCAACATCAACCATCAACCTCTCCAGCGCCGACGCTAACAAGCCGAACCCCATATGTTGTCGATCTGAATGTTTGTCTTTTGGTACAATCTGGAACCCTTTCCCCCACCTACCCTTTCCTCCTCTGCTCCTCTACTCCTCTCCTCCTCTCTCCCTAAGGCAATTAGGAAAATCCCGTGTCCGTAAAGATGGATTATTGCGGTGATTTGCTAGCACCGGCTCCGTTGCGGCGAGAATCGCCCTCGTTGATACCAAGCTGCCCCATGCCCGCAGATAAGAAAGAGAAAGGATCTGCTGCTCCATCGTTGCCATAGCCACCAGGTTGTCCGTACGCACCATTGGCGTAAGCGCCAGCTCCTGCCTGACCACTGACGACATTGCCTTGATTGAAAGCCTGCTCTGTTCGGCTGTCAAAACCTGCTTGAGCCGGCACACCGCCATTGCTTGCCATCTGGCCATAACCGCCCGTCATGTAGGGGCTAGGTTGAGGCATACCAGATGGCATGTTGTAGGAAGACGGGGGCCCAAATGACTGACTACCAAAACCTGCTGGTGGACCTTGCATCGCGCCGTATGCGCTCGAGTCGAATGACTGCTGGCTACCTCCACCATAGTTTGCAGGAGGCGGTTGTTGCATTGGCACTTGTGGCGGGCCTCCATAGGATTGTCCAGGGAAGCTGGTCATTCCACTCTCAGCAATGACAGCAGCATTGTTGCGTGACGCGCCACATCGCAAGCACGACACGTTCTTGGCAAAGTTGTGATACCCACACCCTTCATTGCCACATTTCCAATCACCAGCACGGAATGGTACAATGCCACCGCGTCCACTCGAACCACCCATGCCGCCCATGCCACCACCAAAGCTACCCCCATGCATGTGACTACCACCCATCATGCCCGGGTGACCAAACTGTGCGCCACCGTAAGGCGCGGCTTGCATTCCATAGGGCTGGCTGTAAGGATCGGGACCACTAGCACCCATGGCTGGGAAGGAACAGCGGAAGCATGCCGTGCGGCGTTGAAAGTTGGAGAAGCCACAGCTGGGACAGGTCCAATCACCAGGTCTTGGTCGGTTCTTGGAAGGCGGAAATGGTGTCAGGAGTGGTGGGCCTCCCGGTGGCTGCGAGTGAGCTGCGCGGTCGAGCACTCTACTCGACGATGGCGCAACCTCAATGGCGCGATCGTTGAGCGCGCGCCCGTTCATGCTTAGACTTTCTGCTGCCTGCACGCGTCCATAATTAGTACTGTTCTTCGCTGACTGTTGCGCGTTGCACACGCAAGGTACGTGACAGGGTGGTGCAGATCCGGTGAGACATGGTAAGGAGATGGCGCCGTTCAGTGCGGCGTTGATTATGAGAGCCATGGGCGGACACGGTGAAATTGCGACGAGATGATTTTGGATGCTGACACGCGATAGCAATGGTATCGATGGGAATGTGCCGAGATAAATGTCCGATGGTGATTTTCCCCTTTGGATGGATGTTGATGTAGGTTGGTGAAACGGGATGCGAAGTGAAGCCAGCACGGGAATTTTCGCCCTGCGCACGCACGGCCCCGAGACCTCACGAAACAGTCGCCAAAACCTCACCTGGAGGATCCTCACATGGGGTCTTGCGCGGGGAGAAGAAAACAACAGGGATGGTACATACCTCTTCGTGACTGCCGAAAACTACGAATCCACTACCGCTCGGCTTGCCACCTTCAGGAGTCCTCAGTGTCCAGAACGCGATCGGTCGTCCGCCGTACTGAGTGAACCAACTTTCCAGCTCGCTTTGTGTCGTATCGTGAGGCAGTCCACTGAGGTGCAGAACCTTGCTTCTTTCTCCCAGGAATGCGCGAACGTCACTCCGCGCGTCAAGTGGCCTTTGAAGAATTTCTGGGCTTCCTTGCGGATTCGTGGCGGAAGGGCGAGACTTCTTGAGCAGTGAATTGAGGCAGCGCGTGAGTGTGAGAGCTTCCTCGAGCGCACGGCGTGGTGAGGATGGCGCGAGAGCTTGCAGATGGAAAGGTAGGCCACCAGTAACTTTACCTGACGATCGCACTTCTTCGACCTCCAGACCAGCACAGATGCTCGATAGACTCGACGAACTGAATGCGAGCGTCTCCGGGTGGTGCGACTGGAAGGTTTGATACTCCCCACGAAGGCCAAACAGGATGGGATGTTGTAGGTAGGCCGGGAGGACCACGTTCTTGTCGCGAGCCTCACGAGGCAGCTGCACACGCAAGTCCCAAGGGGTGAGGGTGACAAAGGCGAACGTCGGTGCAGCACTGGGACCGGCGTCTTTGGGAACGAGGTGCTCTTGAGCGAATTGGTCGAAGGCGGTGATGGCGTCGCGGAAAGTACCAGCGTTCTTTACATGTTCCCAGGTGAGAGTGGTGAGAGAGGTACACAGAGGCGTAATAGGAGTGTTGACAGGACGGACGAGCACGGACTGGCGGTGCAACTGTAGTAGGGAAGATTTTATTAGCAAATGGTCCAAGCGGTTTATATTGCCAGTGTCTCGTTCCACGAACGCCTTCTTCTGCAACCCCCCCATGCCCGTCCAGAGTCGTTCCGAGACAGCAGCGGTTCACGTACCTCTCGCTCGGGATTCTGAGCGTCCACGACCACCCATCCAATTTCAATGACCTCGGCGCTGTCCTTGGTGACATAGACGCCATGCTCGTCACACGTGGTCGCAATGTGGATGACGCAGTACTTTTCAAAGGGCGTTTGCGCGGCTTGCTGCTGCGGCTGCTGCTGCTGCTGCGGTTGGTATGGGGCTGTTGCGGACGCAGGAGCTCTGCTTTCGGGCTGGTATTGAGCCTGTTGTTGCTGCGCGGGAGCTCCGCCTCCACCGCTGTTTGTCGCAGGCGATGAGTACGGATTGCCCCCGTACGGCTGCTGCTGTTGTGTGGGAGTGGCCATATTGCTGGTACTAGGCTTGTCTTTTCCTGCTGCGTGGTCCCGTAGTGTGTATGTCTCTGGCTCTGCTCTTACGCAATGATGATGATGGTGATAATGCTAACCCAGAACGCCAAACGCCGTGCGGATCGAGGCGAGACGACAAGGACAGGAGAGGCGAGAAGAGGCGAGGAGAGGCGAGGCGAAGAGGGGAGAGGAGAGGAGAGGAGAGGAGAGAGAGGAGAGGCGAACGGAGCTCTGTGCAGAGCCGTAATGTCGAATGGGCTGCTAGAGGTCAGCTGGGCGAGAGGTCGAGGGTAAGGTAAGGTACATGTACCTTGAGGTCAGGTAGATACGGTAGATACCTGAGGACGGGATGCAGGAGGTGTGGCTCGGAGCTTGTTTCAACAATCAGCACCCGCGAATTGATGAGGGATTGATTGATGATTGATGACTGAGTGAAGACGGACAGGATGGACCAGGTGAACGGCAACCAGGATCAGGTAGTGGTGAGGTAGCGCAGAGGAGAACACGATGAGGCCGCTGCGGGTGCCGGTGCTCTCGCCGCTCGACGGGTGCAGAGTGGTAGAGTAGGTAGTGATCAGTGGTGATTAGGACCTTGGGTATGTACAGTAGTAGAGGTACAGGAGGCCTAAAATTGCCGCGAACGACTCGGGCTCGCGTGAAGCAGGAGGCATGGCATGGCAATGGCATGCACCGATGTTTGACAACGACACTAGGTAACCAGGGTCAAGCGATCACCGCCAACGCCCTGCCCTCCACAGGCTCTCTCATATCACTTCCTGTTGTTGTCGACCTCCACCATCTACGGGGGGGGGGAAGGGTGCATACCCTACAGCATGTATGGTGTACACAGTACTACAGTACCTAGAGGTACCGCCCGCCCTGCTGAGGCACTCCCGCGTCTTCACCTCATCACCGCCCCGCCCCGCCCCCTCCCTTCCGAGCATCGCCATTCCCATCGTCAAGAAGATAGAAAGAAAAGAGGCCAAAGCTCCCGCTCCGCTGTTCTTCCATCAGCCCCTGCAACAGCTCGCCAAGGTGATGAAACATGATATGTGGGACTGGTTAGATGAAAGCTCGCGCGGCACCTCACTTCAACCTTAGTTCTACGGCACACTTGGCCCGCCCGGTAGATTGGCCCTTTGCGTTTGTTCTGGAATAGACACTACCTTACTACTCCACTACGGTAAGGTACATACTCGGGACATCTTCATCCTTTTCCCACAGACTTGATTGTACTTACAAAGCAGCTGTATCCTTACCTTAACGTCGACCATTTCTACTATAGAACGAGATAAACAAATAGCGAAACCTCTCCCACCAGAAAAAACAGCCCCAAAAAAGAGACCAGATAGAACTACCTTAGAACTAACCCACGGCCACGCCCAACACCCACGCGTACATGCAGCTCACTCACCAACCACCACATGCACATGTACCACCACACCCACGACCCGGGAGTCAAAAATATATAAATATATAAAAAAAACCCTTCCAGCAGCGGGTTCTGTCCACGTGTTGAGGGCCCGAAGTGTTACACGTTACACGCGACATGCATGCAGCTCGCCGGTTTGGAAAAGATAAGGTAGAGAGATAGATAGAACTACCTTATCTTGTTCTAGCTGGTCGGTGGCAGCTTGCAGGTTTCCATCACATGTAGCTGTGAGGTACATATTGAAGATACATGTTATTCGGATGTGCAGAGACACAGACAGCAGCAGCATGTGTTGGGTAGGTAAGGTAGGAATGGATGGGGCGACACGAATAGTACCATAGGAAAATTATATTCCAAGGTACGGGATTGGTGTTTTATTGTCAATATGTAAGGTATATATGTATGTATCTGCGCTGGAAATCAGGTCAGGCAGGCAGTGCAAATCGCATGTTGTTTCCCGTAGCGCGCGTGTTTGCAATCTCAGGTACTATTCGTTTCTTGCTGCCACCCAGTGCTGTGGACTGGTTGCTTCAAGGTGCTTCATTCCAGCAGCGGCGCATCGCCAAATTGTCTGCTGTACATGCCGAGTGCTTTGGTTGGGAAGATGAATTTATAGTTGGGATAGGAGATCATGCTGTGAAGCAGAATTGTCAGCATGATTGGCAAACCCAGGGCTGACTGACTGGTGGCGCAAGGCAAGTCTTACCAACTCTTGTTGAACACGCCTTCGATTCCTTCCTGGAGCCACTCGCCATTGGCTTGCTGGCGACGCATGATGAGCCGGACAGCGCGTTCGATCGGCTCCCGGTTCGGATAGCCAGCCTCTAATAGTGCGATGATGACCTGGCCAAACAGTACAGATCAGCCTTTCGCCACGATGCGACACACACAAGACAAACACATGATCAACTTACCCAAGCAGTCTGCACCACTTGCGAACCATCTGGATGTCGGCACCAAGTGACCGTCTCACAGCTCTTGTACGATTCTCCCCACCCACCATCATCTTCCTGACGATCCAAAAAGAATTGACAAGCCCTCCTCACCCTTTCGCTGTTCTCATACGTCTCCCCTTGCGTTTTCAACGACTCCAGCGCAAACCATCCCGCATATGTAAAACAAATTCCCCAACTGCCATACCAAGATCCATCGGCAGCTTGATTGCCTCGGATCCAATCCACAGCGCGCGTAATGAATCTGCCAATCTCCTCCTTTCGATATGAAGGGTAGAGTTTTCGAAACCGTTCCAGTGCAGTGATACATGCTGTTGTGCATTCTGGATACGGATATTCTACCATGATTCGCCCAAATACTTCTGCTGCGTTGAGATACTCCAGTTTGGTGCTACCTCGCATGGGTTCGTAGGAACTGCAAGAGCCGTCGGAGTTTTGCATTGTGAGAAGAATGTCGATTGCCCATTTGATTCGTTGGTCGGATAGTAAAGCTGGAAACAGATGTTGTGAGGGATCTTGGGGGTCAGGTGTGGTTTGTAACATCATGATGGCTTTGATTGCTTCTGCCGTACAGTCGGACACAGTGTAGCCTTGTGAGCGATTACTGAAACCCCAGGCGCCGCGACGAGGGTGGCGATAGCATGCGTCTGGTGAAGTTGCTTGTGTTGGAGGGTCTGAGTAGGCAGATGAGGTCTCGTATCCGACGGGATGCTCGATGAACTGCTGGTCTTCAAGAAACTCGAGGCTTTTGAGCAGCATCGCGTGATACTCTGGTTTGTTCTCCAATCCGCAATCCACTACTGCTTGGATGGCGAATGCAGTGTCCCAGTTCTGAACACCGTTGGTACCATTTGCCATCATACCGTCTTTGGAAATGAAGAAATAGTCCTGTAGTCGATCTCTGTGTCTGATTACTGATTCGGCCTCGGGCCCTTCTTTGATGAAGCAACATAGAGTGTTCATAGGCGCGTTGACAGGTGCCAAATCACCATAGTCTGAGTTTTCGTCTTCTCGGGAGATTAGAAACCAGACCCAGTCCTCTGCTTTCTTGATCAGACCATCGTATCGCATAAAAGGTATCCATATCCAGACGAGGAGGAAATTGATCAAGTTCAGGGCCCAAGTCTTCGGGTGGTAAT
Source organism: Mycosphaerella sp. Ston1 (assembly GCA_000504405.2). Lineage (NCBI taxonomy): Eukaryota > Fungi > Ascomycota > Dothideomycetes > Mycosphaerellales > Mycosphaerellaceae > Mycosphaerella > Mycosphaerella sp. Ston1. The sequence continues at coordinate 31,166 of AWYF02002266.1, forward strand.
TATCGGCAGGGCTGATGGAATTGCGGTGGCTGGCGAAATTGATTTCTCGATGAGGCGATGTGAACAGTTCTTGTCGTAGTTCTCGGATCAGAGGATCAGAGTCTGCGCGCGGATACGTCCATTGCTTGGACCAAATGTAACTCATTGGTAGAAATACCATTCGCATATGTATCCACCATCGCCATGGAGCTATAGGTACCCAGTCCGGCAGCAACCACAACTCCGGTGGGACAGGATTGACGATGTCCCATTTCATCACGCCAAGAACGGAAAGCCAGAACTTCGCCCAGTGAGGTCCATAGACAGCACCGCCCAGATTGTGGAGGCATTCCCGTGCCTTCACCATACGTGGCTCATCTGCAGGGACTCCGAGTAACCGCAACACAACATAGTTCATGGCAGTCCCGAAAACCGATGAGTCGCCCTCAATATGCAAGCCCCAGCCGCCATCGCCTCCATTCTTCTCGCCCCAATTCTGCATATTGAACACATATCTCACAATTTCAGTCTGCTCGGGCTGCGTCAATGGCATATCAGTGACATACAATGTAATGACAAAACCAGGAAGCAGAAACATAGGCCCTCCATATTCGCAGGCCCAGTTTCCAGGCTCCAGTTGCAGTTTCGAGAAGAACTTGATTCCATTCTCTGCTGCTTGTAGTGGCGTCCTCGCCTTGGGCAGGTCCGGAAGTCCCTAGAGGTGACAAAGAAGCTTCTGATCAGCATGAGCAAGCGGCAGAAGCATGGCGATCGATCTAAAGATTAGGATCCCTACATACAGTGTCCAGGCCCAGGTGGTATTTATCGGCTATGGTCTGTGGCCATTGTTTGATCTCTTCGTCGGGGGTCAAGTAATGCCATGTTTGACGACCTCTGTCATCTCTAAGGCGCCATCTTCGATAGTCTGTTTTGGAAGTGATGGATTTGGCGTGATTATTCTGTTGACCATTCATCATTCTGGTCTGCGACGATGCTATCGAGGTGTGGTCTTTGATTGCCATGTCGTCTCAAATGCTGCAGTTTCATGCACTGTGAGAAGATGTATGTCGAGTGATGAGTCCAGCAAAGGTCATCGATGCCTCGTACGATGTTCTGTATGAGACGCGAGCAGGGTGCGGCGTTTGGGACAGGGGCAGCGGGTGGTATGCAGGTACTGCCGCAACCTTGTTGATCTTCACGTGCAGTTGCTTGGCATTGAAAAAGTTCAGATCAATTGATGACAGCATCTTTTTCGACTGATCACCAATTGAACCGACGCAAACCAACTACGCCAGCTCCTAAAGATGCATTCGACCGCACCCCCGGCACTCACTTTCGACGAGGTCGACGACCTGCTTTACTTCACTCGAGCGAATGAAGTACAGGAGCTACAGCAGGCGATTACTGAGTTGGCGCAAAAATACTCGCTCTCTCAGAAGGATGTCCTTGAGGCTGCAGTCGACCCGGAGAGCGGCAACACCGTGCTGCACTTCTGCTCAGCGAATGGCTTGACGCAACTTCTTCCGAGTCTGTTATCTGCACTCGGCGCCACAGACGGGTCTCGCATCGAGTTCGTCAATCGCGGCAACAAGGAGGGAAACACGCCACTGCACTGGGCCGCGTACAACGGACATCTCGATATCGTCAAGGCGTTGATCGCGGCTGGCGCAGATATGTGGCAGAAGAATACGGCTGGTCATTTGGCCATGTTCGAGGCGGAACGGGCTGACAAGAATGACGTGGTGCAATATCTGCTCGAAGCTGGTGGCAAGGAGGTCGAAAGAGCTGGAGAGGAAGGTCTGCCATCGGAAGAGGATGTGGTCGAGGTGCAAGAAGGTGAGGCGAGCAGCAGTGCTCAAGCTAGTGCGGGAGACGTGGACATGGACAATGCACCTTGAGATGACGACCGCGAAGGCAAGAAATCTATGAAGTCACTGGCAGTAAGGCTTGTCGAGACTTCGTCCAGGCATATCTCTGGCAAGAGAATGCCGATCGACAGCTGTAATTGACTGTCGAAGACACCTAAGGCGGACAGGGTACGTCCACAAGCAGCGTCGCGGCATCACAATGTTCGATCGTAGGACTGCCACGAGAGCGCAAGATCAGTAGCGAGGTGTCGTTCAGAGCTCGCCAGCCAGTGGCATTCTTTGCAAAGCCAAATCTGTTCACACACGCTCTTCCACCACCGACGGAGCATCGTCTGTGAAGACGAACCTGCGCAGTCCTGAAGAGTGCGAAGAAGCAGCCGTACATCGAAGCACCCTTGAAAGAGTCGCTCGAAGCGCGACTCAAAATCTTCGTTGTCGTGTCAAGCCTCGGGCCATGACAATGCGATTGCCTGAGTTGCAGCAGATAACGACATGCAGAATACACCACATAGCAGGATATACAAAAGATGTGTTCAAGACGAGATCCTGCTTCTTATGCGCTACTGATGTGTTCCCTCCCCGTTTCTGACCATCATCGTTCTCAAACACAACTTATTCCCGACCAATACCTCCATTGTACTCTACTCAAGTGATCGCATCATGCAACATCAAGCTCGGTTTTTCTTCAGACACACCCAACAGAAATGCGTCCAGCCTGGCGATCATCATGTACACGTATCTCCATCAGTCTTGTACTTCGCGCTCTTGAACTTGCCATGCACTCTGATGGCAGTTGTTGGTGATACGATTAAGAGCTTCACACTGCGTGAAGGGTTCTGGTCAGGAGACTTCGACTCGTCTTTGATCAGTCAATGTACATGTATAAGGTAAGGAAGGGTACATGTAAGGTAGAAGTCCTTGAGATGGGGTTCGCGCCAAGAGCATGTCGCGTGGCGGTGGATCCTTGTTGCTTCCACTTGCTATTCTCCTCTTCCGGCAACAAGTTTTTTGCTGTTGGCGACACCGACCTCGCCACCATGATGCCTAGTAGGGGCGTGAATGCCCTACGCGGCAAGCTGCCACGGTTATACCAAGCGCAATGTCGAAATGTACCACTGCCACCTCTTCGTGTCTCCACGCGATCACTAATGCTCTGTCCAGCTCTCATCATCAACTCCGCGACCTCGCCTCCGCAACGCTCCCATCACATCACACACGACGATATCATCCCCCCGCACGATACAAAGAGCCATTCCGTCGATTGCCGCCTTCCGCTATGCCTCCACTCAGCCAACTCCTACTCCAGCAGCAACAGATCTACCTCCTCCCGTCACAGACACGACTTCCTCCTTCTCCAACATCGACACTATCACGATCGATGAAGTCGCCAAGAATGCCATTGTAGACCCCAGCGCCATCCCCGAGCAGATTGGCTATCTCCACGCTGTGGGAATCGACTATGGATATGGAATCACATCCATGATCCAATGGAGTGTCGAACACGCCCACATCTGGCTCAATATTCCCTGGTGGGGGTCAATCGTCCTCACAGCGGCAGGGCTCCGCCTCATGCTATTCCCCTTATTTATCAAGGGATCAGATTCAATGGCCCGTATGGCAGCTTTGGTGACGGTCTTGAAACCATTCCAAGACAAGATGCAGAAGGCGCAAAAAGAAGGCGACACAGCTGGTTCTCTGGAAGCTTATCGGCAACAGGCCGCCATCAAGAAGAGAGCAGGGATCAGTACCTTCAATATGTATGCGCCTATGGCTGCACAGGGAGTGTTGGGTTTCTGCGGGTACAGATTGATGAAGCACATGGCAGAGCTTCCTGTTCCCGCCTTGGTAGATGGAGGTTTCCTCTGGCTACAGGATCTCACAATGACAGATGGTTATCTCCTGCTTCCGCTCATGATGGCAGGCGTGATGCACATGGTCGTCCGTCTCGGAGGTGAAACTGGTGTAACAAGTTCTCTGTCGCCTGGTATGCTGAAGTTCATGAAGTGGGGGATGCCAGCCATAGTTATGCTCTTCACAACCTGGCAACCGGGAGCTGTAGCTCTCTGGTTTGTTGGAAGCGGTGTAATTGGTATCCCTCAAGCTCTTCTGTTGCAGAGACCGGCTGTGAGAAAGTACCTTGGAATTGCGCCATTATACAGACCCAAACCCGGCGAGGGACTCACGAATCCTTTCCAGGCTTTCCTGGATGCAAGGAGTGGAAAGACCGCCGATACCTCGGCCCTTAAAGCTCCTCATGGTGGAGGAAAGAATGCGGCGTATATGAAGCCTCAGTATCAGTCTCCGAATATTCGCACTGCGCCCAGCAGGACTATTGATGCGACGAAGCTGGTGGCTGCCGAGAGCGACATGGTACAGCCGAGCGCACCATCCCAGAGTATCTTTGAGCGAGCGAAGGATAAGTTCGATCAAGGGAGGCAAGCAGTCAGCTTTTTGAACAAACAAACGCCTGGGCAAGGGATAGCTGCCAAAAAGGTTGATTTCAAGACGAGGGCGAAGGCTGCGAAGGCTGCGAAGGCTGCGAAGGCTGCGAAGGCTGCGAAGCGGTAAGAATGAGTATGGTCTTGTTGAGGACTTTGTGCATCAGATGTGTATGTACCTTACAGTAGGACATTCCCCGCTGTTGCGACTTGTGTGTATATGACAGAAAGGTAAACGGCAGCATCATACGCATTTGGCGTGGTGGGCTGTTTGTAGACTTGACATATCATAGCAAAGTATGCATAAATGCTGCTCCTCTTATCCTGCTCCACTCTCACTCTATCGTAGCTGACATTATCTCCCAGCCCCATCCATTCACCTTTTCAACAAATCCTGACAATGGCGGACACATTTGACTTATCATATCAAAATCATAATCTCATTATCCCACGACACCATAAAATCGAAATAGCACAATACCGTTGGTTAATTGAAACATCACAGCATTCCAGTTTCTCGACCAACTCATGAACGAAAAACAAGTCCACGCCGCGACAATAATAATAATAATAACAGTACCTATATAGTTGAGTCCTACCTACCACCCAACTCCGCACCTCTCCTTAACGACTAATCTCCCCGCCCTCTCATACCTTAATTCCACCAACGAACTTTTTCGCCAAAAGGTGGCGTCGACGACTACATTATTGAGAAAGCAAGGACGAAGCAACAACATGTATATGTAGAGATCACCGGAGGAAGTTTTCTGTTGTTTGGAATACTTACTTCCTCACTCACTCACTCACTCACTCACTCACTCTCCACTCACTATAGCGCTTGAGATAGTTAGACGATGGAGAGATGAGATGAGTGGATTGATATGCCTCCCTCTGTACCTCCCTCTGTACCGACCTATCTATTTATCTACCTTATAATTCGTATAGTCTGGGAGAAGCCCGAGTCCATTTAACATTTAGTCCACGCCTTCTTTCGCAGTGAGGGTGTTTAGCGAGCGAATAGACGTATGTATGAGCTTTCTCTGCTGAATCTCAATTGATTGAAACAGATCTCGGAGGCATCAAAAAGTTGTCGTATGTAAGGTACTTTGTAAGAGATTTATTTGACTTACCTACTTATGTAACATTCATTCCTACTTCAGATTTTCTTGTCTTCTCATCTCTCTCTCTGCAGATAGACATCATTCATATATTCATATATTCATATACATACATCTCTCTCTCCCTCTCTCTCCCTCCCCCCCTATCTTCCATCCCCCACCCCTCCTCCCCCCCTTCTCTTCCTCTTCCAAAAAAAACCCCCTTATTATTCACCCCCCCCTCCCCCTCTCCCTCAAACAAACCTCCAAATCGCCCAAATCCACCGTAAAGTGATCTTTCGTCTTGGTCAAAAGCCTCTTACCATCTTCATGCGGAGCGAGTTGCAGATCGAATTTCTGCACCAATTTCGTCGTGAGAGTGCGGAGTTCCATCAGAGCCAAATTTTTACCGATGCAGCCGAAGGGGCCGGCGGAGAAGGGGGCGAAAGCGTCTTTGTGGTGGATTTTGGGGGGTTCGACTGCTTCTTCGCCTTTTTCGGTTTCGTTTTCGGGGGCGCTGGACCAGCGTTCCGGGAGGAAGGTGTTGGGGGAGGGGTAGATGGAGGGGTCTGGAGAGGGTTGTGAGTTGGGAGGTTGATTGAGGAGGGGGAGGTTTTTTTCATGGACTTACCTCTGCCCATGACGTATTGGGGGGTGAAGAATGTGACGTTTCCGGGGATATAGGTGTCGCCGACTGTGAGGCCTTCTGGAGGCGTGAGGCGGTTGAGGCCGGATGGGACGGGAGGGTGGAGACGAAGGGACTCGTTGATACAGCCGTTGAGATATTGGGCGCCTCGGATATCCTTTTCTTGCCAGTCGCCTTGAGTTAGAGGGTCGAGTTCCTCTCTGAGCTTTTGGACACATTCTGGATTTTGGGCGAGGTGGTAGAACAGGTAAGTGAAAGTGGCAGCTGTGGTATCACTGCCTGCTACGATAATGAGACGGGCATCAGCTTGGAGCATCGTGTCGCGTTCGGGATGCGGTACGTCTTTGTACGCTTTCAGCAACCAGCCCATGATGTCGCCGTCTCGCTTGCCACCATTCTGGACACGCCATGTCAACTCGCTGATGCAGAAATTGGCAAACTTCTGATATCCAGCTGAGAGCCCAGGAATCGCGGTGAGAATGCGGAAGAACCAGGATGGGAGACGATATGCGAGTGGTTGCATTCCTTCGTCCAACAGCTCCAGCTCGTGCGGCTTCTCGCCCTTGTCCAGCATGCCATAATCTCGTCCAAAAGCCAGCAGGCCCATGACGTCGAAGGAGTAGAGGTTGAACCATTTCGTCAGGTTCGCTGGAGCCCCATTATGCTCACTGATTTTGTGGACGAATTTATCGTTGAATTTCTCAATTTCGGTTTCGTAGTCTCGAAGGGCCTTCTCCGAGAATGCGGGCGCCCAGACACGTCGTCTTCGATCGTGCAGACCTTTGTCTCGAGAGGTGTGCATGGATGTGAGCGGGTAGTCATTGTCGTACCAGATAGCTTTGGTGACTCGTGACTTGTTGCCATATGCCAATTCCATGATATCTGGATCAATCACAGAGATATCGTTCGATCCAACGCGTACATACTTGCCATGCTTCTGATGCTGCTCCTGAAGCCAATAGTAGCCGTCTGAGTTGCCCAATTGCGTGGGCCACCACATACTGGTGATTCTCGCTGCGAATGGACCAGGAAACTTGTTCAGTGGATGGAGGAACAGGCGGAAGATCAGACAATTGCCAAAAGCTCCGATGAGAAACGATGAGGAGACGGCTAGTGTCGTGGCCAGTGCTTGTGCGGTGCTGTAAGCATATGCCTTCGAAAGAGTGATTGCCAGAGCAATGCTGAAGCCCAGAAAGGTGTTTAATATCCTCAGACCAAGCATATGGACCTCGAATCGATGGAAATATAGCCAGTAGCTGAGGGAGCCAGCCACGAGGCCACCAATGCTGCCTGCTGTCGACATGTTGCTCGATCTAATATGCAGTCGATGCGAAAGAGTGTCCAGAGTGACCACAATCTCATGTCAGAAGGGCATATGCCTTCTTAATAGACCCTCGTAGCCCACCAACACCAACCGACCTCGTTCTACTCCCCGCATTTGCTATGACCCTACGTCGACTACTGGCCTGAACTTACTCTCTCGCGTTTGCCGAACGTGAGTGGAAAGTTTACGCACCTTGTCCGAACCCTACTGTTATGCAGAGCCCCAATCTGTAACAGACCAGAGATAGAGTTAGCTACTGTTCCGACTAGGATAGCCTCTGAAGCCCGGTCTGTTTGGAAGATATATCGAATACGGCGTACCTAGCCTAGCCTAGCCCAGCCCATAGACCAAGCCTTCAAGCAGGCAGTAACGGAGAATTACTGCACCGTCGTATTGCGGTCTGCATCTTGTCCTTCACTCTCGTATTCCACTAGTCGTCTCTGTACCTATCATGAGATAGACCTAGGCGCTCGGCAAATGCGGTACCTTAGTTCTCAAGGACCGGCTGAAAGCTCACTACTCACCCAGAACCTCTCACACCACCTTCTCCGCGCAACGCAGTGCACCAGCTCTTTATGGGAGGGTACATGTAGCTGTCTGGCCTGGAGCGGACCCATGGAACAGCACCCCTAACTATCATCATCAAGCAATAATAAGTCCGTGGTTCGTGAGAGATCCATGTCTGGATATGCCCAGCCATGCTAATAAGCTCGTTCAAGATCGGGCGTCTTTGTGTCTTGATGGTATGCAGCGGACAAGACCAGTGATCGAAGATGCTGTCGTCGACTGATGTACAGTATGTTGATGTTGATGACTTTAGAATACCCGTCAAGAAAACAACCAAAATCTCCTTTTCTCCCCCCCCCCTCCCCTGGCTAGAACTAAGCTTCTCGTCTCGGCGACTTTCGGACTCTATTCTACAAGTCAGGGCAAAAGACTTTGTAGTACATGTACATACTTGTGCAACCCCCATAAGATTCCATCAAAACCCCCCCTTCAAGAACAAGAACATGTCATGTGCGCAGAACTTCACATCCAGTGTGTGTCGTGCAATGGTCGCACACAACGGGCAGATTTCTTGTTTGTGGCCCCTGTTCTTCGTACAGTATGTAACATGTATGTAGTCACAAGGCGAAGATCTCTCCAACTTCGTCATCGCATACCTAGCACTTGTTGCGGTGAAACGTGTAGGGAAGCCTGTTTGATGAGACTACTAGATGTATATATATATTGATACATCATCGTCACTGTTGTGATGAGTATTCACCAGGAGACACAGGCTGTTAGTGAGAAGGATCAAAAACAGCAGCAGCAGCATAAAACCACTCTAGAAGAACAACAACAAGACCATATCACCGAGCAAGACCCTACCCTACCCAACAAGGCAAGACCATGGACAAACTACTAAACAAAGTCCCCAACATGGCACCCCAAGGCGCTCTCGGCACAGAGACAAAAGGTCAGTCAAATCAACCCAATCCACACCCCCAAATCCAATCCATCCACCTCCTCCCAACCCCAAACCCCACAATCTAACCCCCCCTCTCCTCTCTTAGGCCCCCTCTCCCCCCTCGGCGACCCCCTCGGCCAAATCCTCCACTACAGCCTCAAACCGCTCGGCCACATCACAGGAGCAATCGGCAACTCGCACGGCGAAGCTCTGCTCAAAGTGCAACGTGTCGCTGCATATGAAGGGGTTGGACAGGGTGGCGAACCGAAGTTTTTGGAGGAGAGGGATAATTCTGGGAAGGCGTCGTCGTCGGAGGAGGAGGATGAGGAGGAATTGCCGGGTGGGAAAAGGATGGGGGGGAGGGAGCAGACGGGGGAGAATCATTTGGGGTTGTGAATGGAGGGTTAGGGGGTTGGGAAGGTGGGGATGAATGAGGTGGGGTGATGAGAGCTCTTTTTTGGAAGCGATCTAAATCTGCTGCTGCTACTTTTGTGTAGCAAGCTCTAGCATCCGTTGAGGATGTTGGTCACGGCCGTCTTCTCCGCGCTGTCCATGCTGAGGCCGTAGTAGTACTTGACTTGGACCCAGGCACCTATAGAAGAAGGGTTAACGTTGTGTCTGAAAAGGGCACAGCACCCTCGAGATTGCAGTGTCTTACGAATATAAATGCAGTGGTATGCCGTACGGCTGGGAAGCCACTCGGCAGGATCTTGGTCACCCTTGCTCTGGTTGACATTATCAGTCACAGCCAGGAGCTGTGGTCGAGTGATACTGGGCGACGTTAGCGAAATACGGTTAGATGACCTTCGAGATGAGAAAAAGCTCACTCGTTGGCGAACTGCTGTCGCCTAGCATTGTCCCAGTTACGAGCACCAGACACCCAAGCCTCCTTCAGTGGGATAAGATGATCAATGTCAACGTCAGACGCCGCAGTCCATGTTGCACCATCGTAGTCAGAATACCACGAGCCGGAAGTTGAGGCACATGAGCTGTCGGTCACGACGTTGGAGCCATCACGCTGGAGTACAGTCTCGCGAGTGTTGCAGTTGCCGGAAATCGTGATCCAGTGGTTAAACAGGTCGCGGTTGTACGCCGGGCTATTACTTTCCGCTTCTGTGGGAATCGAGCTGAGATAAGACCTAGCCGTCGCTGCTGAGACTGGCGTAGGCAGATTCCCTCTCTTGATCACCTCAAAGTGCGAAGGTGCAGCCGCAGCACTGGCAACCAGGCCGAAGAGGATCGCAGACTTCATCTTGTTGAGATACGAGGGCGATTGCGGACCTGGAGTGTGTAAGATCTGGACTGTTGATGCTCCAACATACTTGGTGGCGATACTGTAGCATTTATACCTCTACGCCGTGTTCAGCTAAAGGCGACGTCCGATGTGGTATCTGATATATCGCACCTACAATAGGCAGGACGTCCGCAAAGACGGAAACTGATATATGTCGACTCATACACGTGCTGAAGATAAGGACGCTCATAGTGGTGCCAATGATAGCCAAGCGAATAACCAGCTATATGGAGCTGTTCGGCTGGACCACAGCGATGCCAAGCTGCAAGGATGCCGATCATGGGGGAGGAGTGAGACATGTGAGACCGCTGATTCGTCATACTGACCACTGACCTGCGTTGCAGATCTACATGCCTGTGCATCACTGCATGTGAAGGATAGGATGTACCGGCCGGCGCGTAAGCTGAACTGGGTTATCCGACTGCGGGGCGGAACGAAGCATGTGTTGTACTCGTATTCTTACAGAGAATCCGCTGAACATGTGAATTGCCATCACGTCGGAATGGCAAGTCTCTCAAGGTGCTGCCTGTGAGGGATTGAACTGGTTTGCATATGTATTGATTGGTGGCATAGGTTGCTGACTGGACACCACAAGCTCCGGGTTGAGAAACATATCCCATTCAAAAGGGAGATCCATAGCCCAGTCGATGTTTGGAGCGTCTGATAGTATGCTACTCTGCCCTGTCGACGGATAATCAATCGGAAAGGGTGGGTTCTCCGGTATCGCATTGAGCGCATCGAGCTCCTTTTGCTTGCGCTTCTTTGCCATGGTAATGAGAGCGGTAGCCTGAGTGTATGCCTCACGCACCATGTGGGTGTCGTACACCTGTGCGATGTTGTGCATCAAGTTCATAATCTCCTGGATGTGCGAAAGGCTTCTGGGCGTTCCGACTGATATCACCACACATACCAGCTGGAAAGGTGTGCATATGACATTCCACCATGGCGTTCTGCTTGCCAGTAACTTCGACGCCGCTGGAAGCGCTGCCTTTCCAATACTAATGACAGTATCTGCACGATCCTTTGCATCTGTCAAGCTCATCAGCCATAACCTGCGGTATATGGCGAATGACAGATCAGCTTTGAGAAGAGATATAAAGCTGGACTCTGTCTGCATAGCCTCGATCTTATCCAGAGCCTTGCCCAATGCTGCTGGAGGGTCCGGCTCTCGGTCACGATCGACGAAGTCGTTGGGCAAGAGGTCGGCGAGTTCCACGAATTGGTGAGCTTGACTGCCGTTTTCCGGCGCAAACTTCTTCGTGGTCACAACATCGAAGTTGACTCTGGTACGTCCATATTCGAAAGAGAGAATGGTATTCAATGCCCGAGCAATCCAGAAGAGTCTTCTACGGTTCTTCGCCAACTTGTGATCGTTAGTGGGTACTTGAGGGTACACCACAGCGATAGTCTGAATCTCCTTGTGCAATCCTCCAGCTTCCACTTGGTGCATGGTGATGCAGCTGGAGATCCACGCGCCATGCGGTCGCGAGGTGAGTCGTAGATAGATGGTCCGCAAGATCCAACCAGCGACGTGATTAGGCGTGGGAGAGTTGCTTATACTCCGCTGCACCAACACCCTTCTTGCGTCGAACATGAATGAGACCTCTTTCGGATGCGGCGTAGCAGAAAAGAACGACCCCAAGGCGGCGACACCAAGCGCAACACAGTCGATATCTTTGACGCCCGCAGGATCCGCAAACCTGGGCGCCACTTGTTCCATGAAATCTGCCTGGTCCAGCAGCCCAAACTGTGGCTTTACGAACTTGAAGTACACTGCAGACAGAGTCTGAAACTCGGCCCAGGTCATATGTTCTGTGACATTAGTGGGAGGCTCATCTGGCTCTGCACGAATGCCCAAATGCCAGGCAAATGAGTGCAGTCTGGGTATGCTTTCCGATTCGAGGTCCATGCCCAGGATACGAGGAAATGCAAGGGCCGAGTTTGCTCTCACAAAGCGAGTCTTGACGGGATCCAGGATACCGCGATGATGAAAACGAGCGCCAGGCGCAGTCAGTGGGTGCTTCTGCAGCTGGATGATGCTGGGCGCAGTGCTGCCAATGACCTGCACGGGTGGCGGTATAGCTGCAACATCCGCATCCTTGGGCAGTGATGGTCGTTTCGCCTTCTGGTCGTACTCGCATTGGTACTCATATCTCACGCATGTAGCACATGGGAGTCTTCCGTCGCAACGTCGCTTGCGGAGGCGACATGGCGTACACGCGACACGACTTCTCTGTCTGCCAACGTGCGGCGTCGCATGGCTGTCGTCTTCGTCTGGGCTCAACGATCGTTTCGTTCCGACAGCTGAATGACCATTAGTAGACATTCTCCGCGTCGTGTACAGCAGTTGGATGTATAGGACCTAGTGGAGAATGAAGAGTTTGGCGGGTATGGCGGCAACGTCGGATCCCAAAGGTGGCTGGAATCTCGAATGACGAGAACGCTGCTGCTTACAAGGCACGCATGTCGTGCTTCAAGGATAATCAGGTACACATCAAATACGACCTCATTGGAACCACCACAGACGCAGCTTTGTACAGGGGCATTCACGGAACCGATAGCATAGATAGAAGATGCCGCCCTCCACCGGTAGCCTCCCGCCAAAAGAGGCAGCCATCGCAGTCCTGCAGACTGGACTGGAACACCTCTCAGATGACCAATTCACCACATTCATCAAGAACGTCTATGGCGCTCTGCTGTTATCCTCCGGCGGCCTCTTTTCCATTCTCCTCGGAGGAGGCGTCAAAGATCTGTCTCCAGACAATGCTGGTGTCGAACGACTGTTACACGGCGTAGCTTTCCCGTTCGGCCTCGTCCTGGTCTATCTAGTTGGAGCTGAGCTCTTCACAGGCTATCCAATGTGGCACACCATGTTAGCTCTGGAACGCAGAGGCAGGCCGCTGGACTATGTGAAAGGCGCGATAGCTTCTTGGCTTGGGAACTTAACAGGCGCGCTCATATTTGCGAGTCTGTTTACGACTGTGACCGAGGCCTTGGAGGAGAGCCCATGGCATCACTCTATTGTCGAGCAGATTGCAACCGACATAATCAACCCGGCCTGGCACGTTCTGTTCGTTCGGGCTATTGCCTGCGGTTGGCTTGTCACAATGGCCATGTTCTTAGGAACGCAGAACCAGGATGGAATCAGCAAGCTGCTGTTCTTACACTTCCCTTTCATGATCTCGGCGACGGCGAGGTTTCCACACACGGTCGAATACATGTACCTGTCGAGTGTCGGGATGATGTTAGGCTCGCCACTGAGTGTCGGAGGGTTTCTGTGGAAATGCCTGCTGCCACTGACGCTTGGCAATATTTTGGGTGGAGGATTCTTCACAGGTGGATACTTGTGGTTCATGTACGTGAGGAAGGCGAGCATGAAGGAGAAGTATGGCGATGATGCATATGGCGATGGAGAAGAGGCGCCTCTTTTGAACGGACATTAAGAGAACAGGCTCCGCTTTTTCAAAGGAAATTGAAGACTGAGACGGCATAGAAATAACGGTTGAAGGATCTCAGCACAGCACAGCACAGCACAGCACGGTCAGCAAGCAGACAAATATGGAGAGAACAGTACATACCTTACCTACATATACATCAATTACGAACATTCGCTAGATATAAGCCAAGAAAGCCTACGAGCTTTGTTCTTATTTCCGCCTATGTAGCAACATAGCTACAGTAATAAATATTAATTAATAGTCTGTATATATAGGTACTACTATACCTTATATAAAGGGCGGGATAATCTACTCTAAAACAATAATATATCCAGACGTCGCCGGAGCGGTCCGCTATAGTAAGCAGATTAAATAATATATAGGGATAATATATAATATAGAGGTCAATTAAGAGAATATACTATAAGAGTCTATATAAGATATACGTATATCGATTAAGATTTTTAAAATAGGTATAGGCTATAGAGTAGGTATACCCTTATTAGTCTTGTTATCTATTCTAAATTACGTATATAGGTTATATAATTAGCGTAAGGGCGGAACCCCAGAGTAGTAGAAGCCCGGAAACTCGATTTCTGAATTTTGAGCAGATTCTGAGCACGTAATTACTACTACGTATACTATAACACATATATATCTCGCAATG
>KZ105526.1:4919-80248 GCA_000504405.2 Mycosphaerella sp. Ston1
GTATGCTATATTAATTAATCTTCTGCCTTATAGTAGTATAGAACAGCTTAATATCCCTATAGGATTTAGCCTTCTTACGCTCCTTATTAAGGGGTTAAAGATACCGTAATTCTAGCTCTTGCTTATACCTGCTAAGAAACCTACTAACCTAGTTCTTTCTAGGCTCTTAACTAACAATCTCTGCAGCAAATAAGCGAACTATTGCAGGAGTAGGTAGAATGCCTCTCTAAGTAAGCCTATTAATATACTTAACTAGTATAGTCTCTTATATATTGTTTAATAAGCGCATTCCTTCATATTGGTCCTCCTTTATACTCTAGGTATTATAGAACCGCCTATATAACGTCGTACGGTTAATACTATAGCGCCTAGCAGTCTCTGATATATTAGGCTTACTCTGTTTACTTAGTTTATTAAGTGTAGTGCTGTATAGATCCATAGTTGCTGAATATATAAGACGATAAACCAATATAATAAACAACGTATATTGGGCGGTATGTGGGGTTGGGCGCCATACAGGGATGCCTTCTAGTTCTTGGAGTGAATGAGCTTACCACGCCTGCCAAGTCCAGTAGCCTGGCTTGACATACACGTCGCAAATCGTCTTTTGGACGTCAATCGCGAGACTCGAGAAACATGGCTGTTATTAGGTAATGAAGCACACTGAGTCCAGCATAGGGAAATTTCACTAGATTCCATCATGACAGGAATGCGCAGGCAACACGAGATCTAAGATACTGCTATCGGCTTCCTGGTAACAATCCTTTAACACCGCATGCTCCACGTCCATTGCCTTCGGACTATTGTCTCTATTGGTGACTCGCTTCTTATATTGAGTGTCAAGAGAGTGCCATGTGGTCAATGCTCAAGAGTGATTTAATACAAAGGACTCTCTATTAACTAAGCAAGATGAGAGTCGGTCAATCGTGATCACGTCTCGCTGCTCTCCAAAGACAGTCCTCGTCTGTGTCCCCCATGATAATCAATCAGGCACATGTCGGACTCGAAACAAACCTTCTCAAAGGTCACCTCCCATACTCTTTCGACCTTCCTACTTCCCAGCCATCCAGCCAAATTTGCTCAATCTCACTCTTGCCCCAACGCCAAGAACAACAAGCACACTCGCAACAACCACAGCCCATAATTGGATCTTCATCACACTCACGTTGTAGGTCGTATACGTCGCTGCACAAATCGTTGCCAGCATGACCACACTCGTGACATAGCCTCCCACTCTGTGATACTTGTACAAGCTCTTCGCATTGGCTTCGCCTCCATAAAGCCCTGGGGTGAAGTATTGAGTGAAGCCAACAAGTGCTTGCAGAGTCACAAGGATGTATGCAACGAGTCCAAGTCTCGCGTGAGCGGACTCAAAGTGTGTCCCATTGTGCGAGACTTTGTTATACTCGATAACGACGAGGCCAGCGATGGCTGCGAGGATTCCGATACCGTTCAATGCGGCGTGAGCATATGTGCCTTCTTTTTTCTGCTGGGCTGTATGAGTGGGCTGCACGACAAGTATAGCTTGTATAAGCAGGAGGAAGGCGGCTGAGTTGAGGAGCTGTGGCGGAGAGACAGATGTCAGTGAAATCCTTCTGAACAAAGTGGATCCTGGCTCATACCGGATGTGCTGAGAAGAGAATCACGTCGTTAGAAAAGACAGAGCCCCATACGATTGCTGCGATCTGTCTTTGTTAGAGCTAGTACACAGTCTATCGAGAAGCGTACGTGAATCTTACTATCCATGCGCCGGCCTGGGCGACAACTGCGGTACCTGAAGCCATGGTAAGCTGAGTTGTGCAAAGACCGACATGGTGGCCAGAGAGAGAGATAGAATGAATATACCCAGCACAAAATTGTGGTACAGTGGCTTGCCCCCGGGTAAGCTTGCATCTCCTCTCTCGCCCAGCAAAGGTTCTTCGTCGCTCGTGTCCTCTCTCCTCAGTGTAGCCATCTTGTCCTTCTCACTCGAGCCTCAGGTATTCTTCCACTATGCCTCTCTTCCTTGACCAGGTGTCACTGCTATGCGCCGAGAAGACTTGCTGAGAGGAGATCTGATAAGAGCGGTAGTGAGTCTGAGATGAAGGAAGGATATCTGAGTCGGATCAGATATTCTAGTGCGAGAAGAGATGAAACCTTCTGGTCAAGTTACCTTAATGTTCGTGCCCAGGTGCACGTGTCTACAATAACCGCGTCATCCACTCCAATGGAGACAGGGAGTAGAGCTGCGTACAGCCTACGAAGTGCAGTACATGTATGCAACATCGTGTTGTAATTACGTCTTCGATGTCCCCGCCTTGGTGTCGCTGTCGGCGCACAACCACAAAGCAATGCGCCAATCGCATGCGCTAGATCGGTCAGCTTGTAAGGTCCTCGGAAGATCGGCAACAAGCTGTCGGCGGTGGCAACGATGGGGGCGGATATGAGGCCTGAGGCAGAAACAAGGTCTTCTCCACAAACACAATACACCTATATGTCACTATCCCCTCTTGCTCGCTCTCCTGGAGCCATGTGCCAAGATGCTTGCAAAGGGAGCAAAGTGATTCTATTGCCCCGTGAATGTCCCATCGTCTTGTCTTCTTCACGCCTCAAACCCTTTTCCAAGCCTGATTGTCTCTCCCCCACCATACCATAATGTTCCTTTCCTGAAATCCAGGCCCTTTTCCTCGCCAACGACCCACTCACTGCCTCTGTCTCTGGTATTCTGGCCTGGCTTGGGCCAGAAGGTCATCTTCAGCCATATGTTGATACGCTCGATGTTGTCCACAAAGGTAGCTACTTTGATTCGATCTACGTTCCCATCTGGAGTCTGAAAATCGGATTTATCGATGAAGCGACCAATCGTCAAGTGTGCTGAAGGGATGACATATCTGCTCGCCACTGCAACGCCAGCGGCTGAGACAAGACTGAACAAATCGCGACGAAGGTGATGATAGGTATAGCTGTCGTCCTGACCTTCTCGTGGGTGTTCCTTAGATGGCTCATTTGCAGCAGGAAGCCACGACAGAGCAAGGGCCTGAGCGTCGAAGCTCACCATGGGCTTGACCAGTCTGCATCTGTGACTGAAAGTATAGTCTGTGATAGCCTCCGCATGTGGTCGGATCTGCTCAACCAGCGCATCGATTTCCGGTTCTGTAAGGGAGTGCGCCACCTCGAGTGCTGTCATATGTAGACTCGTATGTGGCATCAGCCAGATATTCGGGGCGATTCTCTTTAGCTCCTCTTGAAGCTCTGCCACCACTGCTTTCACCTCCTCAGTGGGTCGAGCCCAAAAGACAAGACAATGCCGAGGATCTTGATAGCCCTGGTGCTGTTGCGGATATTCCAGCTTCGCCAGAATATCATCGACAGTGACGCCGGGGAAGTCAGCAGCTCGCAGCTTCTCTTTCTGCTGAGTATTGCGATTGCTTCGATGATTGTCATAGCGCTGTTGAATCTCGGCTTGGTCGTTCTTGCATGACTCTATCAGGTCATGGTAAGGATTATCGGTCTGATTATCGCTTGACGATCCTCCTGACAAGTCCTCGAAGGTATAGTAAGCTGCCATTGCTTAGGATCTGCTGGGCTGCCGAAGTCGAGTTATGTCATCAGTGATCACTGGTGTTCGGACGCCTGGCCAGGATTAGTCAGTCTCCATGTGCACTGTGAAACATAATGTAGGATACTCCATCATGAGGTAGGCGAAGGTACTGAGGTACTCCACCTTTGATATCTGCCAGCCGTGGTATTGACAAGGTGATAAGACGGAGCCATACTGACCTGATTCGGTGTGATGTTTATGCTGCTGCAGTGAGTTACGCGCCGGCGGCGTGTTGCATGAAGAGAGGAAGATATTGTTGTTGTGAGCAGGTTACGCCAAGTCGAGGCTTCGCTGCTCAGATGTTGAGGAAGTGGGGCGCCTTCGTTGATTTCAAGCCTCCAAGATGCACTAGACTGATAGCAGTGTATGGATCATCACATGTACGTTCATATTGTCAGAAGCAAGTAACGAAACCTGACCAACATGATCAGCACATCACGTCAGACCTTTTCGCAGCGACGGAGAGAGCACAAGAGGACGGGAGACATGGAGAATCGTGAAACTGTGATCGTGACGTTTTTTAAGGCATTCGAACTGTACCGCCTCAAGTACACGCATCAGCATCAGCAGCAGGCAATGACACGAAAATGCGCCCAAGCACCACCCACAGCAAGTAACAGCACGCCCGAAAATTCCCACCATGAGTCCTAGGGCGTACCCATTTTGCCCATCCTTGGTGAACCTCTGATTTGTGGCATGCTTCGTGACATTCAATAAAGAATCGGCTGGGTATGCGTCTATTGAGCGGCTGGTTCCTCCTCGTCCTCGCCAGTAAGTGCGTTGCGCTTCTGGGTAATACGCTCTTGTCTCCTCTCGCGGGCAGCCTTGGTCTTTGCACGCTTGGCATCCATCTCTGCCTTGAGCTTCTCCTCACGTTGCTTCTCGGCCTTGGCCTTGTGGATCTGTAACAATCACAGTCAGTACACTGTATTGCAGTCCGCGAAGTGACCACGTGACGCTAGCGTCATGGATCTGGGAGGGGCTGAACTTACGTGCTCAACAAGAGCACGCTTGTGCTTGAAAGTGTTACCCTTGCTCAGGTGGTAGAGCTCGTGGTAAAGGTGCTTGTCAATCTTGCCGGCAGCACGGTACTTAACCAACAGGCGGCGGAGCACACGAAGGCGGCGCATCCACACGACTTGACTATTCAAGTTATCAGCGGGTATCCTCCTCAACCAGTGTCCTCCTGTGATTTCATTTCTTTGCTCCCATGTGTTTCTCGCCACACCTTGCAACCTTTCTTTTATCTGCTCTCCTCCCAGGGTATTTCGGTGCAGACTTACGTTGGCATACGCGCATCAGCAGTACCCTTCCTCTTACCAAAACCACGGTGTCGCCCAATGCGGCGAGCGGCAGTCAGCTCTCGGGCACGGGCACGCGAGTGCATGGTGACTGGCTTGCGGATGATGAGGCCATCAGCAATCAGTTTGCGAATGGTCTGGCGGGAGTTGGCATTGGAGATCTCGTTGACCTCATTTGGGTCGAGCCAGATCTTGCGCTTTCCTGCACCGGTGACGGAGGCCGCCAGGCGCTTCTGAGTGGTGAGGTTGACCCTACAGCACCCATTGTGTTAGTATCATGTTTCGATGTGTCGTTGTGCCGGTGCGCGTGCGAGTGGGGAGGAGACGAATTGTGGTCGACGAAGTCGGGGGAGCGCGGCGGAAGCGCCAATCGTGATGTATACGTTCGTGGTGTACGGCGTCGTGGTCGTACTTACATCTTGACGTCGTTGGGTGGTGATGGTCCGGGTGATGGTGGCAGAGAGCAAGCAGCAAGCGTCGTCGTTTGGAGATGTCGAGCAAATCGTCGTGTGTTGGCTTGGCACGCTCAAATTTAGCGTTTCTGCCTCAGGCTTGCGGGGAAAGTGGCGCTCAATTCTCATGAAAACCAACATCAACATCAAGCATCGCGGGGACGGCGGCTGTCCATCGGCAAGTGAACGCTTCTCTGCTCCTTCCATACGGGACTGGGTACATGGCCATGGAATCTTTCATTGTCATGCAATGAGTGACACCAGGACTGACAGAAAAATTGCGTTCCGCTTGCCTGAGAAGAAGGACCTTGTTTGAGAACTTGAAGATCCATGGATATCTATCACAGCGCAGCAGTCTGTACGCAAGAATGCACGCACGGCATGTTATAGACTTTGAGCGTACGAATGTTACACAATACGAAATTACATTTTTATTGTCATGTTGAGCTGCATGGGATGGAAATTGAAGAGTCAGGTCTCATGTCAATCAATAGGTATGCGGGCGTGGGAAAAAAACACCGAAAAGCAGCAGGGCATAGACTATATGTATGTATTGCGTCGATCAGTAGCCTGCGGTACAGCGGATCTCGCGGCGCCTGGTCGAGGCGTCAATATCACGTCGTATTGTCGTGATCGATCAGACGTCCAACATTGTGCATAGCAAGGGCCTGGTGTAAGACGTAACAAGCAAGAAAATCTGGGACACAAGCTGAAGACATCAGATAGATCTGGATTGGAAGCTAACCCGAGCATTTAGCACTCTAGCAGTTGTAGAGGACTCGCACGGTTACCTAGCCTGCAACCATCGTCAATGTGTTCTTCATCAAGTCTATTGTCGTGCTTGAGGGGGTGCTCCTCAAGCACGACAAGTTACATTACTCATCCATGGTCAATGCACCAAGCCAGATGGTGCCACACTAACGACCCATCGGGGAGATATAGATCGCCTTCGACGTATCTGTGTCATAGAGCTCGAGACCGTTGAAGACATGGTGCGGAACGATACCATTGGCAACCAGTGTTCGGAGGTGCTCTAGACACGAGGTTGATTGATTTCATTGCAGGCCGGGAACCCCTTGCGACTCGAAAGCCAGTGAAAGGTTGGAGCACTCAACAACATGAGCACTGGAATCTCGGACGGGCATAGACTGCTTGATCATATCTGTATGTCTCTTCAAGCCATCTGCCTGTCTCAGAACAGTCCCAGCAAATCCTCGTTAGTCTTTTTGGCTCCACCATTAAACTGCGTTGGCGCTGACGGCGGTTGATCGTTCATGCTCATGCCCGCAAAACCATTCATTAGATCGTTGCCATCGGCACCATTAGCGTTGGCAGGTGTTGGGTCGCCACCGAGACCCATGAGATCTTCGAGGCCGCCTCCCATCGCAGACGAAGTGAATGCAGGACTTGCAACTCGTTGGGGAGTGCCAGCCAAGCCTTCCAGGCCTGAAGCTCCAGCACCTGGGGCTCTTTGCATAGACGCTGGCGCAGCACCATCGAAGTCGATGTCGAGCAGATTCTCGGCGTTGGACTGTCCTGTTGGAGCACTTGTGCCCGCAATGGCAGCTGACACTGCGGCTGCGGCAATCGGATTCTCCTTGGCGTTCTGCTTGGCTTCTTCGATAGCCTCCTCCTGTAAAGCCGAGCTTCGACCGGCCCCCAGGAATGCTTTGGGTGGTTTGTGATAGACTGATGCGAGTGTTGATAGGTTCGGAAGTAGCTGTTCGAGTAGAGGCCCCGGAAGTTTCGGGATCGTCGATGTAATCTGGGGTCTTTGTGCAAGCACGATGTTCTTAGCGATCTGAGGATCTGATGAAAGCAGTCGCCAATAGATGTAAGCTCTGTCGCGCACATCGGGGTTATCATTTTCTGCTGTTGCTGCTTGTAGGACCTTCTGCACCAATCCTTGCGCCTGATCTGGCTTTTTCAAGAAGAGCTTGACGACAGCAGTCAAGATCTGAAGTTGTGTCTAAAAATCGTTAGCAGCGCTGTCACGTGTGCTTCGCGTGCTTCTTACCTGTGCGAACTCCTCGTTGAAATCTTCCACGAATCCTTCCAAAATGTCACCAGCGTTGGAGATCTTCTCGGCATACTCGCCAACAATCCAGATCAAGCTTCCTCGCGCCTTTGGATCGTCTAGGTCGTCGATACATTGACACAGCGTAGGGATGATGCCTTCGTATCCTGGGTACTTGCGGAATATGTCCTTGATGACGACTATCACTTCTTGCACAACGTAGCCGACCTTGGTATTGATGAGCTCGAGCAGGACGTTGACAGCTTTTTCTGCACATTCCTCAATTTTGATCGCAACCTGCCCTATTGCACGTACTGCTTTTCGCACGAAATCGACGTCAACCTCGACGGCATACTCCTTCAGTTCCGCGAGCAGTTGGTCCACATTGCTGGAATTTGCTATTCGAACCATGACCTCCAACTTCTGTAATTTGAGGTACGGTGGGTCGTTGTATTTGCAGAAGAAGACTCGCATTTCCTTTTCAAGAAGCTCAGGTTGTTTTTGCAATAGCAGATCGATATTGCGCAGCGCCACATATTGCACTTCAGGCTGACTGGAGATCAGCGTGACCAGAGGTGGCGACATCTTCTTCAGGTACGTGGCATGTAATGTAGCATTCTCGATGTATTGCATGTGTAAGAAGACAGCTTTGACAGCTGCGAGAACAACAGACGGGTTGACATGCTGAAACTGCGGCACCACTCGTTCGCAGACATGCTCGGCCTCTTTGGGGTCGTGAGGTTTGTAGTTGGCTAACGTTTCCAGAATCGTAATGCGTCCCCATTCCGTGCACTCATTAAGAGCAAGAAGCAGTTTTTTGAGAGTCCGTGGTGTCACCACCAGTGCGTTGGTCTCGGGAGCAGCTTCGGTAATTTCTGCCAGAGCAGTAACCGAGTTGGCGACCACCATCGGGTTGCTGTCTGCGATCATCTCTTGGAGTGTCTCCAGGAAGCCATTCTCCATGCATAAGCTCGGGTTGAGGTCAAAGAGCTTGGCCACACACAGCGCTGCTGTTTTCCGCACATATGGTGACTCGTCCTTGAGGGTCTTCCGCAGCGGCTCCTCCATGTAATCCACCATCTTGTCCACTCGAATGCAGCCCATTGTTCGTATCGCCAGTGCTCTCACGAGCGGATTAGGGTCTTCGGAGTCCTGGACGAATGTATTCACAGCCAAAATGCACAGATCGGGATGTGATTTGGCATAGTTCATGAGATAGAGGTAGACCAGCTTCTTCTGATCGAGGTCTGGCGTAGCGATATTCTTCAGCACATCGGGGAACAGCGCTGACACGTCTTTGCCCAGCGTCATAGACATGATCGTCTTTTGGATCGACTCCTTGCGCTCCCAGGCATACTGGGAGACCAGACCGGCTCGCAACTCGAACGTTTCGCCCTTTCTCGCAGTGCCCAACGCATTGCGCAGCCTGTTGACTGCCATGATGCGCTGCGTCTGGCGTCGTGCACGCCAGGTGAGGATGTTCACTGGCTAAGGTAGGTGGGTATGTCGGCAGGTAGGTAGTTCTACTAGTGCTACCCTAGGTGCGCGCCATACAACGCGAGATGGACAGTGTGCGGCGGGCGAGCTTCCTTCGTTCGTTCTCTTATTGACGTGTCCCCGTCCCAGCACTTCGATTCTCTGCGACTCGGGCTCGGGCAGTCCTCCACTCGGCGGGTTCACGTGAAGGACGTTGCAAAGGGCGGATCGGCGTGATGAAGGTCGTGGGTGTGATGTGGTGGGAGGTGGTGTCCGTGGCTGTCTGTGTTTGGGATTCTGGTAGGAGGTGCCTGCGCCTGCGTGGTTCGACCTGGCCGCCAAAACCTTCCGTTGGACACTAGAACTACCCGGCAGATATCTTTCAACTTCAACTTCTTGCATCAACTTCACCACTTTCACCAACACAAAGGAACTTCGGCTCGAGCGACGTAGAGCACTCTGCGATGGTCAGCTGGTCCAGCAAATGCACTCGACGCATGCTAACACCTGTCCACAGCCTTCCAACTTGCCCAACCTGAGGCGATTGTTTGTTGAAGCACGAACAGACGCAGAAGAAAGTGCATACTCTCGAAATGCTTTCTACAATCTGGTCCTATTCATGTCGTCCATAGCCATTTTCAGCCTAGCAGCCCAAAGGATGAACAGCCAGCGATGAGATTGAACCCCCAAGCGAGGGCACCTCCCCAAGAAAAGGCCCCTTCTCTGCGGTAGCAGGAGACTCAGGTTATATCCGCTCGAGTGGCGAAGCCCGCGCATACCTAGGACGCATAGGATGCTTTCAATCGCATACGAGCGTGAGGGCATCTCAACAATGGTAGCATCTCCAACAGCCTAGTCAACCAACCTAGGAGTACGACAGCTCATGGAAAGCGAGCTTCTTCCCGCCACCTAGCCGCTATTACTCGAGCGCCAGCCATCTCGAGCGAGCTGCCCAATTCCATTCCCACAGGTTCTCATTGTCGACATATCTCGCTCGAGGTTACATATGCCAGCACGAACCAGCCCCAAGTGGTGCCTAATCAGCTGACGGCCTTTGACGAGCAAAACTGGCCTACCATGCTCTCGCAAGTCTCCCTGTCTACTGTACGACACCATCGACGATTGCCGCCTTGGAAGCTTTGATTAAAGTTGATGCCACTATGAGCGGCCCCCATCTGAAGAAATCGGCCGTATACACATTTCATCAATCACAGTGCAAGGATCTTGCTATACATCTTGTCATCAAAATCTCCGCGGCTTGCAAATATACTGCAGCATAGCAATCGCGCCATTCGTACACAGAGAGAGTATTCGTCCGACCAGGTGCCGGCAGGAATAACCGAATCCGTCTTGATCAGCAAATCCCACCAAGTCAACGTCTTCACGGTGAAGTTGGTGACTTTCAATTCAGGCAGTCATTGGCACCGTCTGGGCTAGTAGTCTTTTCTCGATAGCGAGCGAGCCGATTCAATCTTTCTAGATACCGAGGAAAACTAGTCGGCAGCACGCTAATTGTACCAACTAGAACTACACGAGCTAGCGACTCCACCACCGAAGACATTAGGCGAAATGCAGGTTCCACCGAGCTCACCAAACGCCCGTGGGTCGCCACCTACTTGCTAATTTTCAATGCCAAATTCTTTTCAGGTCACGTCTGCGCCTTATACAACTTAATTTGCAGCAACTTCTTATCCCTTCCGGAACGCAAGCACCACATGGCGTTCACAATTGTAGATGAGTCATCACCACTTCTCGTCATCAACAATGATGATACCGCCGACGACAACAATGCGCAAGCCAAGAATATCATCGACTTTGACCCTGCTGGAGATGTGGACGACCCATATACCTGGTCGGCAACTTACAAGTGGAGCGCTGTATCCCTACTGGCCTTGACTGCCTTTACAGTGACTTTCACTTGCATCAGCTTGGTCCCTGTAGCTGGGAGCATCGTGCGTGATCTGGAGGACAAAACAGACAAGAACGCCAGCGTACTGTTAGTCACGATATGGGAACTGGGAGAAGCTGCGGGCCCATTGTTGATTGCACCTCTGTCCGAGGCTTTTGGAAGATATCCTGTGATGAATGCAGCAAACGTCCTCTTTATTGCTGCAACAGTGCTAGCGGCTCTATCACCCAATGCGCATGTACTGATCGCGGCGCGATTCCTGACCGGATTGGCTGTGGCCTCCAACGTGCTAAATCCAGCTATTGTTGGCGATCTGTTCATATCTGAGCAGCGTGGGACAGCAATGAGTCTGGTTCAGCTTGCGCCTCTAGTAGGGGGCGCCATAGGTCCAGCACTTGCAGGTTATATCGCTGAGGGTCTTGGCTGGCGCACGGTACTCTGGATTTCCGCTGCACTGGCTTTGTTCTGTGAAGCCACTTTCCTGCTACTGTTTCGAGAGACATTCAGAGTCAAAATCCTGAGTACGCGTGCAGCAAAACTCCGGAAGGAAACCGGTAACCCGAAGCTTCGCACGGTATATGAAGTCCAAGGCGAGACAGAGAATGCATCGGTCTGGAAACAAGTCATGCGGCCCATAGTGGTGTTCTTTGGTAGTGGCGTCCTTCAGGCAATGTCCATCTTCGGGTCAGTGGTTTTCACGTACTTCTACGTGATGAGCACGACGCTTCCCGACATTCTAGAAACCATTTATGGTCTGTCACCGGCTGCTACTGGAGCAGCATTCATATCATTTAGCGCCGGATCAGTGGTGACTGTCACGCTCTGCAACCAGACTCTCGATAGGATTTACATTCGCCTACGCGACACACATGGAAAAGGAGTGGGACACGCGGAATATCGCCTGCCACTGGTCATAGTAGGCGGATTTCTTCTTCCACTTGTCGTGGCAATGTATGGCTGGACAGCTGAAGCTCAACTACCACTTCCCGTGATGCTCGTATCCGTTGCGTTAATAGGAGCATCTTTGATGCTTGGTTTCTTGCCGTTGATAGCGTACATCGTGGACGCGTTTGGAATGTACTCGGCCTCTGCAATGACAGCTGTGATAGTGACGAGGTGTCTGGTAGGGACATTCTTGCCTCTACTTACGGAACCGCTGGTGGAGAAGATTGGCTATGGTCTTGCTTTCACGGTTCTTGCAGCCTTTAGTCTGAGTTTAGCGCCGATCCCAGTGTTTATCATGAGATATGGGCAAAAGTGGCGGCAAAACAGCAACTACACGAGACAGGATTGACTGCGCGGATAGGAGGCACATGTAGGAATGTGGTATGAAAAGTGCGATTATGGTGCTGCACCTAAAAGTGGAGCGATGGCGTTGGTATAGGGGATGATGGGTGTTCTCGCAGCCAAAAAGCGATGATGACTCAAGCCCTGGGGCAGTATTCCTAGCAGTCTCGAAAGCACAGCTGGTTTGCGTACAATATGTATGCCTTCTGGGCGACGACGAACATACGCATCCATATCCTTCTCCGTACAAATATGGCAACGTCGACTGAGGGCCGCGTCCACTGGAACCATTGGCACCATGGAGACCACGCCCCCCTCTGCATGACCTGGCACGAACACTCTACACAGGTACCTATCTTGCGGATGTGGACACCGGAGACATGGTCAGGCCGACTACGACCTGAATTCTACCAGGCTAGAGTGCGTACCATGTTCTTCTCAGGCTTCTCAGCCAACGCCTCCGGGGGACTCTGACTGACTTTCCGCACGCAAAATGGAGCATGAGCCGCTCTCCGCTTGGCAGAGTCTGAGACAAGAACTCTGGACAGTCTTTGTCATGGTCGACGGCTTCGGCCAGCCGAGAGCAAGCTAGAGCATCGTTTCCGCAATGGCGCGATGAACACCAAGCCATACTCACATCAAGTCGGTATGATGCAAAGAGCGCTCGTATCGACTACAGTTGGTGCACTCGGGGCCAGTCGCGTGGTGTGGTCTCACAGAAGTACTTTGACTTGGAAGCCATCAAGCTCGACGGAGATGCTCGGGCGAGGCTGATGTTCTGTACAGACACAGCCGCGGCAACACTTTCGCGAGACGTGGTACAATTTCGTGCATACCTGACCTTACCTTCGTGATGCACATCGATCAGAGTCCAGGTGCTGCTGACAGTTCGCCAAGTCACGAGGCGTGCGTGCAAAACTCCGCCAAACACATCAGGCCGTCAATACAGCATACGCCAGGTCGAACATCGATCCAGTGCCACTGGTAGGTCCGCTCGCATGTTCATGTTCATGAACATGAAGTCTTGATCAATGCTGAAGTTTACCACACTTCGCAGGACACTGAACATCTGGAGTGGGCATAAGCATGCGTCGGCAGCTGTCAATGTTAAACGTGATAACCTCGCGCAGACGAAGCTCAAGCCTGCATAAGCCTCCAGGAACCGACGGCATCCATCAAAGACGATGTGCGATGCGATGCTTGAGATGCGCCGCTTCCTGGATCCGAAAGATCACTAAATTATATTCTGGCGGCCAGCCAGTGGATGGTATTGCTGGTCTTATACGATGTGCTCCAAAGGCGCAACCAGCAGAGCGACACAAGACTATCGCTTCCCATCCCAAATTTCCGACAAAGGACAACTCGTCCATAGGGCATATCTCTGAATGGGCCGCACAGGCTGGACCACTTAAACGCCACATGTTGCAAGGCCATACAGACGGTGAATGGGTTGGTATTTGCGACTGCCGTGTGACCAGAGCACTTCCTGCTGTACTCAGCGCGACGGTAGTAAACAACGACTGTTCTGAGTAGCCAGCAACGTCGATAAACTGTCCAGCATCATATCTGTTGCCTAGTGTTGGCATGGAGAAGAAGAGCCACGTTATCTTGTTGCACGAACCGCGGTCCTGGAGCAGCATGACTTTTTATCGAGACTTGACATACTGGCACGCGATGGTCTCGACATGGCAAAGGCAGGGATGCGCAAGAGCGGGCTGTGAAGCGTGCCATTTCAGTGCTGGATTTACCTGTTACGTACAGTACAAAGGCCATCAGCTACACAAACATCACGATCCTAGATCATTGCTGTCCCGCAACATACGTAGCTGGGAAGCGCGCTAATATCTTGCTCAACAGGCCCGCACTAAGAATGTGCGCTATTGGCAGTAGGCTCTAGTTCATCGGAGTATTGACTGCTCTCGCTTCGCAATCACGGACCGAGTAGTAGCAGATCTTTTGTCCAAGATGCTAGAGCATTGATCGAACGTTGCATGGTAGCGCCTCCTCTCTTCGACCATGTGCCGGATCTCCGTCTGGTAAACACAGCGTAGGATATATAGAAGTATCCCTCCTCCCGGGTCATGGCCTTGGCCTCTATATCCACTTTGAAGATCCTGCCATCCCATCAAGTCCGAACGTGTACACTCACAGCGGATCTGGTCCCCCACCCCTTTTCTGGCTTTCGTCGGACTGATACTGATACTGCAGTGCTACACAGCACCACAATACCTGAAGGTGTACAGCAAGGCATCGACCACATTTCTGGGCTCCTCTGCGAACCATCATGTTCCGAATCTCTGGAATGGACCTCGTCTTACTCCTTGCGCTTCTGTGGCTAAAAGCGTCTGCCATCGACACAACAAGCGATCCCGAACGGATCGCGAAACTGACGACGGCTGCCACTCAACTTGATCGACTGGCGCTGCTACCAAGTAATGCCGACTGGACGTTCGACTTCACCGTCCAGAAGTTCTTCTACAACTGGGCGCCCGGCGGCGTGACGAACATGAACGTTGCGACATTCCCAGCTTCGCGCGGGAACGGACTCACCTGTTCGTTGGAGCACCATGATACTCAAGAAAACGTGAAATGCTGACCATTCAACAGTAGCCATGGTCAATCTCGGCCCATGCGCCATGTTGCCACCACACTACCATCCCCGCGCCGCCAACTGGGTCGTAGCTGTACAGGGCAACACCACAACGTGGATGCAAGAAGAGAACGGAGCGCACACAGTAGTCACATCCCTCACCCCAGGCAAAGCGACAATTTTCCCCGCCGGCAGCATGCACATGATGGCCAACAACGGTACGTCCATGTTCCCCCCCCCCCCCTGGCCCCCTAAAGCACCCGCAACTCCCTTCCTTCCTTCCTTCCTTCCTTCCTTCCTTCCTCCCTTCCATCCTAAACTAACAATCAAATCCCAGCATGCAAGCCCGCCCAACTCATCTCAGCACTCAACAGCGAAGACGCCGGAACCATGAACCTCGACCAAATTTTCCTCAACGGCTTCTCCCCCGAATGGGTCAACGCAGCGTTCGGCGGCAACATCGTCAACGACCAAACTTCCGCGCACGCGGTCCCTGTCGGTACAGGCGCGAATTGGGGCTCAGCGAAGTGTATGGCTCGCTGCAAGATTCTGCCGAGAGATGCGTCGGGGAGACCGGTGGAGCATGGAAGATGATTATGATGGTGATGGATTGAAACTCTCTTCCAGGGGACGTGTGACATTTCTTGCAAGCTAGTAGATAGACACACATTTTTTCCCCGATATGATGACTCACCCTTCCCACTCAGACAAAGGATGGGAGGGAGGGGTAAGGATAGAAAAAGAGAATTTAGGTACCCTAGATATCACTCTCTTCGTCGGCGAAGAGAGAAGAGAGAGAGAGAGAGAGAGAGAGAGAGAGAGAATATCACACTCGTTACAATCATTATAGCGGTGGTGAGGAGCAAGCAAGAAAGGGCGGAGAGATTTTATTCAATGAGTTGTTTTTTTGTTCTTTTGTGGATACCTATCAAAAATATCTACGGTATGGACGAAAAAAAGAAGGGAAAAAGAAAAAAAAGAAAAGGGAAATTACCAGAAATATCTTCTTGCATAGAACTACATGTACTCACTTACTCCGGGAGTCACCTTCACTACAGCAGCAGAAGGGCTAACTTCAGCAAGTAATTGAGTAGGGAGCAGAAAAAGAAGTCTCCGCCGCGACAGTCGACACACGCCTTCTTCAATGCCTACCTACCACACCTCCCACTTCTGGTCACCAATCGCTATCAGACGATTAAACACCGCATCGCGCTGTGGAATGGCTGTGACAGCAAACTTGTTGCCGAGCCGATCTTGCAGGCCGATTGCGTCGCTGATTTCCTTATCCAGAGCCCAGCCTGCTGCCAGCTTCGATTTGAAGCCGTAGCCACTATGCTTTCGGATCTCTTTGATGTCAGATATGGGCAGAGTCCAGGCGGGTTGCAGCTGTAGGGGGCTTGCACTCATGGCATCGCTGGTCTTCGCCAGAAGTTTGTTGAATGCTAGAAACGGGACCTCCGTATTCGTGTCAATGTATAAAAACCCTTTCTCGCCCAGGTAGCGTGCGTCAAACTGATATGGCCCGTTGATGGCGTTCTGGCGTTTGCTTGGAACAGCACCAGCGCGATTACGCGCGCCATCATGACCAAGCTTGGCTCTCGCCTTGTCAAAGACCACAGCGCCTTTGACGCCGGTCTTGGCAGCTCCTTTGATGAAGCGTAAAAGCCTGTGAGGCTCTTTGCTTCCCTCGCGCTTCGTAACCTCGACATCGTCTCCACCAGCATCGTCGAGAGTATCGTGGCATGGTGCGGCAGCTTCTGCCAGCTCGAGCTCAGAGGCACCCAGTGGTTGGTCACCAGCAGCTGCATCGATGATGCGCTTATCAAGAGGGAGCGCTGTTTTCGCTGGCGCTTTTGCCATGTGTGGTGGCGGCGGTAGAGGAGTCTTTCTCTTCTCACCTTCTCGAAGGAGCATGAGAGCTAGTTGGGGATCTGTGGGCACTCCATACAGGAGAGTGCTATCGAGTGTTAGTGTACTCCATCAAGTGTGGACGAATGCCACCTACTTGTTGATGTCTGTCTTCTCTGACCATTCGGGGTATCGTTGATGGATCCATTCAGATGCGGATTTCATGACAGGCTTGCCAAAGAGGAGCACACCGAAGATGAATGAAGCAGCATGAAACACCAGATCTCGCTTCACAAAGGGCGATACTGCGACAACTGGAGCAAGAGTACCTGCGAGTCGAAGGCGATGCACATTTGGGTGAAAAGGTGGCTTGGGACTCAGTGCACTGCAACCGTCAGCACCATATCGAGGTCTCATATCAGTTTTCACTCACTTTGCAAACTTTTCCACAACATCGCAGATACGGGTAAGTAGGTGCATTGCTGGTCGCACTTTCGACCACATGATGGTCCCCATAGGCACTTTGGTCTTGTCTTGCGAAGGAGCTGTCACACCTTCTGCCTTGTCTTTGGCGGATGCGACCATCGTGGTGATCTAGACATTCATCATGCGGGTCAGTGAATGTCTCCGTTGTCGTGTGGAATTTCTGGTCGTACCTCACCTGGTGTGGCTTCTGAGAAACCACTTACGCCTTGGCCGGGAGGATTGGGTTCTCCAGCCGGGTCCTCTCCTGTCATGAGGTTTGCGCCAATGCCAGCGAGAGCAGTCACGAAATTGGCGGCTTCAGACTCCACAGCTTCACCCGGCATGTTCTCTGGTGCACCCGTGACGGAATCGTGAGATCCGAGTACACCAGAGTTCGGGTGAGTCAGTCCGCCGGATATGCTGTCAACAAGGGCTATAGGGGCCGTGGGAAATAGAACACGCCGGACTCGTGGCGACATAATGAGCGCGAGTGTGGTGATCAACAGGCCAGATACAAGCAAGTCACATGCCCATAAGGCGAAGTATAGCTAGGCAGCGTGTCAGCCTGCGCCTGCACACAATGACCACCTGAGGTATTCTTACGAAGCAGAAAGCACCTGTTCGCACTTTCTCGTTCCAGGATCGAAGGCGTGCGATGTGCTTCACGGTAGCTAGGGCTCGCACGATCTGGAGATAAGATCGGTTAGCTGAAGCTATTTGTTGTTCTTTTTGCAGTCAGGACTACGACTACCTACGACGCTGATGTACAGCCGCTCCATCTGCGCACGCATTTTGTTGGGGGCAAATTCTTGTTCGGGTGCCACTGCGAGGTCGAGCCCACCGGCTTTCGCGGTCGAAGACGGGGCGTCCTTCACATACCATACGACCTTGTTGAATCGTCGCACCAGAGTGAAGACATCCTCATTCGAGATGCCGTCCACTAACTGCTCGACGTTCTCGGGGTCCTCGTGCCAGCCCAGATCAAGCATGGGAGTGGCATCGTGAGGCGGTGGGGAAGTCGGATCAGTGGTGGCGATGGCGATGGCGATGGGTGCCTCTACCGACGGCTGTGGTGGGACTTCTTGTGGTGGCGGTTCTGCCATTGTGGGCATCGCAATGGTTGATGAGACTACCTACATGGGGAAGGAAGATATGTAGGCATGTACGTGTGCCTACCTTACCTTACTGACGGGAGCACAAGGTGACGACACGAGGCGTACATTGAGCGTTCATTCCTCAGGCAGCTATAGCAGGTACAGGAAGAGTCTGCACCTTCAATGTTGCCTTCCATAGTGATGATGACAGGAGGGATGATGGACAGGAGGGAAGAGGAAACCTCTTTCTCCCTACCTAAGGTATATGACTTAAGGTGGATAGAACTAACGGTAAAGGTATAGGACTATCCCATAGAACTAGGCTGCAGCCAATGACAAGAGAACTGCACTAGTCCATGACCGTCTTGGCACGAAAGTGACCAGAAGCCTCTCTGTGCTTCCACCTCTCGTCCCTTTCTCTCTCTCTCCCTTCCCTCTCTTTTCTCTCCACTCCTCTCTCTTTCTCTCTCTCTCTCTCTCTCACAAACATACACACACACACACACCACACACACGCCCACTTACTCTCTCTCCCCCTCCCTCCCTCCCTCCCTCCCTTCCTCCCCTCCTCTTCCTGTCCACCATGGAAGCCCCGTGGACCAGTCATGGCTGCAGCCCAATTCTAGCCTGCCCACTAGAAAGAACTAACTCACTCATGCTTTCTTGTCGCTCAGCCGTGTGCAAGCACGATGACGAAGCCAGCCTCAAATACTAGAACCAGTCCAAGTGCGCCAAAAGCCGGCTGTGAAGGCCACGACTGGTTATATTAGTTCTCATCAATCACTTCTTCCCTGTCCAGAGCACTTTCCGAGCCTCCATATCGCTCGCTCGCCACTGTTCTCGCCAAGCTTGCACTTGTATACCTACCTTATATTATTACCCATCTCACATTCTTCCACATGCCTCCCATCCTGCATGTGATGCGCCATGGCCAAGGCTATCATTCATCCGCAGTCACCAAAGACGGCCACTTGCTGAGAGATCCCTCCCTCACCGAGAAAGGCAAGCAGCAATGCCGGGATAGATGCAAAGCTTTTACCAGACACGGACACGTACGTCACTGCTTGAACCTGGCGACAGAGAATAACACAATCTCATCAAACCCAGATCGAGCTTTTAGTAGCCTCGCCGATGCGCAGGGCAATTCAGACATGCCAACTATCCTTTCAGCCAGCTGTGGAACGCGGTCTCGTTATCGTGTGCCTCCCCCACGCTGAAGAAGTCTCGGATGCTCCAGCAGACACTGGAAGTCCTATCAATGTCCTCCAGGCTGAATTTGGCTCTGCTGTAAATTTCAACCACCTCGAACAAGGCTGGTTCAAACACGATGGGGAGTTTGCTATCGATCCCACAGCTGTGAAAGCTCGGGCCACGAAGCTTCGACAATGGCTCAAAGCAAGGCCAGAGAAGGAGATTGCCATGGTCAGCCATGGCTTCTTTAATCACTATCTATGCGAAGAGGTCGACGACGATGGCCAGCAGACGACGCCTTGGTATGGCCATCCTTGAAAAGAAACTCGCGTGTAGAGAGAGAGAGAAAGAAAAAGGGAGAGTACGAAGTACTAACAACCCTTTGCAGGTGGAACGAAGCTGAACTCCGCACCTATACTTTTTCCGACGAGGAAAACGACAACGTGGCCAAGATCTCCGAGACTCAAGAGTCGTTGACTGCACGTGGAGCAACAGCTGGAAACGCAAGGCCAATGTCTCCCAAAGTCAACATTCCTTCCACACGAGGCAGCAATCCAGATGAGCATCACACCAAGCCAAACGATTCGACGACAACAGCATCCCAATGAGCAATACATTATACAATACCCAACATATCCCAGAGAAACAGATCAATTAGCCCGAAGCCTGTCACCCTAGAATAGCATCCAACATGCCTACAATATATTCAACAATACCTTATATTCCAAAGTAAATTATACTATGAGATAAACGAAAATCAAAAAAAACTTAGTCCCTAACTAAAAAAACACCCATATCGCATCTTCGATCTCAATCAAGTATATAATATAATATATCATATATATTCGAGGTAACTTAGTAACTACCTTACCTTACCTTACTATAACCTATATAATAAAAAACACAATATGATATATAATATAATATAGGTAGGTAACTACTAACGCAGTATGTTCACCTAGGGTACTTTTTCCCTTTCAATTTGTTTCTAGGGCTACCTTACTCTTACTCACTATAGAAATAATCATGTATCTACCTAGGTAGGTAAGGTAAGGTATACCTTATAGGTGTGCTTATACCTTAGTGTTCCATGCACAACATACACCATTAGTTCTACCGTTGCTTGACAGGTCTGAGGTGACGGGGCAGAATTGCCAAAAGAAAAAGGATATTTCGCAATTATACGGTATCTTCATACATATTGCAGAATATAATAGTTCCACAAGGACCGGCGACATGAAGGGAGTGCGTGTCGGTGACATGATATAGGGAGACGATAGCACGCACAGCAATATCAGTACCACATATGCACATTAATATTAAACAACCTATAGCAGGATGCGCCTAACACGGCCATTATCACTCGCTTCCCATGCTTGCAATACCGTACGATGCCTGTGAACTTCACCGCTCGCCGCAACCATGTGACCCCGCCACGTCTACTGCCGCACCGTCTGCGCATCGCTGCGGAATATAGGGCGGCGACACGAATGTAACACAACACTCCAACCAGAATATGCTCCGTCGCTCGAGTCTCGAGAAGCCCGATCTCGATCGCGAGTCATGCAATCAAACATCGAACTTCTTAGTTTTCCTCGTACAGCTGATGAGCAAAGAGGTTTTGACACTGTCTTCTTGCTTGGAACTGCGAGGATATTTGCTTCCTGGAGGCCAGTCCACGAACTGGACCGTATCAGCTTTCAGACGCTTCATGTAGTCCAGGAATCGGTCGTCGGTGCGATCAACTCGACGGCGGCCATGGAAATGCAGTTCCAAGGTCTGCAGCTGCGCATGGTCGCCCAGATGTCGAAGGACCGAAATTAGGTCTGCATCGTGGACAAAGCGGCGCTCTTCGTTCGTCTTCATCAAAGGATTCAAGCAGGGTACTGCATCCTCCAGCATGAAGCTCACCTTTCGGATGAGTGCCGTATTCGTAGGACCGACAGCTCTGTATCACGGTCAGCATAGTTCCTCTTCTTTTTGTACACCGAGAACCGCCATATCGAAATCTCGCTTCCCCTCGCGAAGGAGTAATAGGAATCAAGGCAACTCACTTCATGAACTTCCGCACATTCAGATACCCCAACTCACGCCACTCATGCTCCCAGAGCGAACCATAACGCTGCGTACGGCGCTCTATGGCAAATGCATTCTCGGCGTAAAGGATGCTCCTGCCTTCCTCCTGCATAGGCGATCAGCATTGTTATTTCTACTTTATACAGCGAGCGAGACGTACATAGACTTGACGGCAAGTACGCAGTAGAGCTGCAGTGCGACTCAAGTTGTCGGGCTGAGCAAAGTTGATGATCGGCCTCTCCGTGACGAAGGCCAGGCGATAGATGTCGTTCCTCAGCTCAGCTGGCAGATCAAGGAAACCAGCAAATTTCTTCTTCTTCGATGCAGATCGTGCATTGAGCCGGGCGAGCGTTGTCTGTGCGAGCTTGTCGGGCTTTGATGGCGCGCGTGGAGTCGCGGCGAAGGTCTTCGGGTCGAGATTCAATGTAATTGGACCTCGATGGCCTGGCGGGATGTTGACTGTAAGGTGCACAGTGGTACCTGTCGGGCTGAGAACCTCTTCAGCATCTGAATGTGATGAGTCGGACATGTCCGCTGCGTCATCATCAGAGGGCAGTGACCGTCCGACCGGCGAGGGCGATCGTCGCCGCTTCCTCAATGGAGCCACGGGTATGACATCGTCAATGGCCTCTGCTTCGGTGTCACTCTCGTCGTCGTCGTCGCTGATTGCTATGGCAGAGTCTTCGAAGGGTGAGTTGCGTCGCTGTGTGCGGCACTTTCGGACTGCTCTGCCTTTGGCATTGCAGTCAATGGCGAAGTTTCCCTGGCCGAGCTCAGAGCTTGGCTGATTGTGGTTGTTACGCCTCTGTTTCTTGGTACTTCGAGGCATGGCGGCCGGCCGTGTCTGTCTGTCTGTCTGTCCGTCTGCAGCGGTCTGGTGTCGTGTCTGAGGAGGGGGGGCGCCAAAGCAGAAAGTTGCAGCGGTGCGAAGCAGTGAGTGCAGTAGTGCAGGAGTGGTATGGAGAACAGAAGTGGCCACGACTGGACTATTGCAATTGAGGCATGCACGGGCTCCACTCTGATAGAAGTGGGAAGGAACAATGCACGGGCAGTAAGGTAATCGCAGATGCAGGCGATATGACCGGGAAGGCACTGGGGCGCGAGCTGCGAATTGCGCACGACGACCGGGTTAGTCCGTCCAGAAGGTTGCCGTCGCCGATGTAATGAGGTATACGAGGTCGTTCTAAGTGGTGGTGGGGGAATAAAATCCGCGTAATATCATTATCATAAGGTCAGGTAGTTCTAATACACATCATGACACTCGCATCGGCCGAAAATCAGTGTCTGCAAGCTAAGACTAAGAGAAGCTCGGCATCGAAATGGTGCCTCAGCAGACACCTCAGCAACTTAGTCAGGAGTCGTCATGAGGCCTCTCGGGGTCTGGGTGTGGACTGTCGAGTGTGGATGGATGGCGGATGGCGGATGGCGGATGGAGGCATCGCCAAGTCGCGACAGACTGTACCAGAGTCGGTCCGGCGTCGAGGACTCGGGTCGGGGTCGTCATCCACAGGTGACGATGGCTGGCCTATAGTACCAGCTTTTGGTCGCTATGGACAAGTAAGGTACATGTAAGGACTCAAGGAGGTATCTACGCTACGGCAGTACAGTACAGTAGTCCCGTGCGTCCACGCTCGGAGGATTAGACTGCATATGAGCTGTCAGGCACATAGCTGCACTACCCGACTCCCGCGTAGAACTACCTACCTTACATGTACTCTTGCGTGGTGGGAGGTTCAGTGGAGGAGTAGTTAGTACCAGCAGGACACAGCGCAGTCACCAGTCCTCGTCGCCAACACAGACGGTCGTCCTTGATGAGCGATGCGCCGGGGTCTCAGTGTGGGCTTCCAATCTCGAATCTCATTCTTCATCTCTAGGACTCCTATTGCACTAGAGGATCCTAGTCCTACGGGTGCCGGCGCCTGCCGAAGTCTGGCCCCACCTCGACTACTAGCCGGGGATTCGCAGCCGCCTCAAATCTTCTGCCGTAGGTACAACAGCACCTATTGCAAGGTACCGCGCCCACGCCCACGCAGCACCGCTCGCTCTCACTGTAGGCGGCGACGATGGGCTCCAAGTATGGCACCATAGTCATGGGCCCGGCGGGCGCCGGCAAGACGACGTTCTGCGCCGCCATGATCCAATACCTCAAGAACAACCGCCGCTCGTGCTTCTACATCAACCTGGATCCGGTGTGTATTGAACGGCGAACGGGTAGGCCAAAGGTAAGTCGCGCAACGCTGATGGTGAGTGCAGGCCGCCGATGACTTTGCCTACGAACCGGATGTCGACATCAAGGACCTGATCACGCTCGAAGATGTCATGGAAGAGCTGCACCTGGGCCCGAATGGCGGCTTAATCTACTGTTTCGAGTTCCTGCTCGACAACCTCGACTTCCTCACAGACCCGCTCCAAGACGTTGGCGAAGAGTCGCTGATCATCATTGACATGCCGGGCCAGATCGAGCTGTACACACACGTGCCAATCGTGCCGAAGCTGATCAAAGCACTGCGAGGTGGCAGCTTGAACGTCAGCATGTGCGCTGCCTATTTGCTCGAAAGCTCCTTTATCGTCGATCGCGCCAAGTTCTTCTCCGGTACCTTGAGCGCCATGAGTGCGATGATCATGATGGAGTTGCCGCACGTCAACATTCTCAGCAAAATGGACCAGATCAAGGGGCAAGTCGCGCGAAAAGAGCTGAAGCGATTCATCGATCCAGACACTAGCCTGTTACAGGACGCGCCAGAGAGCGGCTTAGTATATGAATTCAAAGAGGGTGTCGACAATGGTGATCCCGAGGATGTGAGTGTCATGGCAAAGGACTCTTTTGCCAGGCTGAACCGAGCGGTTGGGCAACTCATCGACGACTTCAGCCTGGTGTCTTTCCTCAAGCTTGACGCGCAAGACGAAGACAGTGTCGGCGCTGTCCTAAGCTACATCGACGACGCTATCCAATTCCACGAGGCCCAAGAGCCACGCGAACCGAACGACGAACTGAACGATGCCGACATGGGCTGAAGCAAGTGTGCCTGTAGACCACACCGAGCAGTAGTGCGCTCCTCGCATGCAGAGACTCCACAAGCGCTATGGTGTCTGCATTGCATATCTCCCAGAATGGCTTGTGTCTATACAATCCCAAATGGCCTATCTCGCTCTTCATGGATGGTCGACAGATCGAGCTGTTCCAGGGTCTGTCTTGGATGACCCCCGTCGGGGCTGCACTATACACCACCCAGAGTGCAGATTACAGCGCAGCGTCGGCGCTGGCTACCAAAGACGTTCATTGGACTGGAATGTAGGCTTTGTGCCTCATTACGAAAGTTTGATGCGAGAGTCTACGAACATCGAGTTGATCAGGGCTTTCGCCATCAAGAACAAATCAAGTAACCATACTGTCACCAGGAGGAGGATCATGGCGACAGAAACCCAAAGGACAGCGTTGCTTTCAAACTCTTGCCCGAGGTAAATCGTACTGATCGTGAAGCCCACATTCGGGAAGACAACGGCTATGGCAACGTCAGCTTCAGCATTAGGCATTTGATGAAGGTCAACTCACTCCAAGCAGAATTATGCCAACTCAGACCAATCTTCCATCTCCCGTCCTCCTTCCTGAATACAGTGGCCATAGTGATCATGAATGCTAGCAGGAAGACGAAGAACGTGAATAACCAGAGGAACACCCCCACCCATGTTGCCAAAATGAGAACTACTTCTCCTGCAGTCGGGTGCGTAGCAAAGTACCCATAACCCATGGGCGCAGCTCTCGCAATGCTAATTAGAGCCACTATGGTAAAGCCCGAAGTCCCAACCATGACAAAAAGTCCCGTCCTCAAATTCGCAACTGGCCAACCGTTTTCCAACAGGTTTCCAATAGTAAAAGTCAGGAATATCACACACATGATCCACCCCAACCCTTGATATGCCACCCCAGCTACCATAATCGGCAGTCTCTGATACGGAGGCTGATCTTTCGCAATATCCCCCGCCACAGTCCCCGTAAGCATCGCATTCAAAATCAGAATAAACGCCGCAGCCGGAAACTCCACCGCCTTGACCGGAACGCATTTCGCAATCACCACCAAATGCACCGCAGCACTCACCAGTGACACCGCAGCATACAACCAAAACAACACGCGCACAGCAACCACCATCTCCTCACCCCACACCCGCGGACCCGCCAACCTCTGCAGATTCAAAATCATCGTCGCCAAACTCAACCAGAACGACCCGAAAAAATAACATTCGGGCGCCTGCGTGAAACTGCTGCGCAGCGTGGACGGTTTGCGAATGTATCTGATGACGAGAAAGAGGAGGAAGAGGAGGAATAAGAGGATGTTGAAGATGAATACTGTGGTTGCGAGGGTTTGGAGGCCTGGGAAGGGTTTGGGACAGAGGGAGAGGGTCGTTGCGATTCCTCCGGTCGATTGCGTGCATGTGAACCAGGACCAGTTGAAGTTTTCTGTTATCCAGTCGAGGATGGGGAGACGGTGGCGTTGTTGTTGTTGGGAGGTGTCTTTGTTATTGGCGACTTTGGCGATTATGCCGTTGTTGTTCTTGATGTTGTTGTTGTTATTAGAGTAGAAGGATGTATGTGTATTGGTATCATCATGCGAGGCTTCTCCTCCGACTTGTTGTTTCTCTAGGTCCTTGTCGTGGTCGGACATTGTCCCTCAATCGCGTCAGGTAGTCGCGTATTTCGTTCAAACTGTCTCGGAATCTGCTTTCTGAAGGGTCGGTCTTTTTAACTTGCTTCTTGTCTGTGGAAATCCGCCGCCTGCGATGCGATATGAAGAACGAGAGGCTTCGACGAATCGGCGACAATAGTTTAATACAATAGAAGAGTTCGCCAATGGCATGCCGAAACTTTCGGCTAAATGCTTGAATTCGGTTTTGTTTCACGTCATCTCACGGCAAGTTTTTTGAGTTTGGGCAAACGTTTGTCCAGACAAAATTCCAAAAACATAGCTACATGTAGCTAACGCCGCTGATCCGACTGTAGTACATGTACAACCAGAGTGCCCCTCCAGGTATCACATTGTGCATGATGGCAATTATTGTAGAAAGGCCGCTTCACTTCACCTTACCTGCCAATCAGGCGTCGGAGGTCAGGCTTCAGAGACTTCTCCGTCAGCCATGATTACGCACGAAGGGTGGGTAAACCAAAGGCAAGACGAGTAAGGAGCACTTCATCAGTGATAGTTCTGTTCTTGAGGCTCTACCTTTTATAGCCATTTTCATAGCACGTAGTTAAACTCAGGGTTCTCGCGATCAGTGAGATCCAGCCACTCCTGATTCTCCAGCTTTTCGTATCCCGGCTGCGCGCGAATTGCAGCTTTCTTCGAGTTCTGCACTCGGCTCCACCAGTAGAGGAAAGCCATGATGAGCAGACATACACAATAGCATACCAAGATGGTCACCTCTGCTGAGACGTAACGTGGCGCATCCGACGGGCGGAACGTTTGAGGTCCGATGATGTTGCCCACGCAGTACGCAATAAGGTACATCGCCGCCGTTGTCGTCTTCTTCGTATATCCAGCAACATTCGAAGATATCAACGAAAGGAAACACACAAATGGAGTAGGGCTTGCTTGAGTCAAGTAGTATCCTGCCAGTCGACCCTTGTTGTACCCTTCGAGTGGGAGGCCAACAATCAACGCCATTCCTAGAATTGCCAGTATCATGCCTCCAGAGGAAGTAAGAATTCTGCTCCCGAGCCTGTCGCCCAACCAACCTGTGACGATAAGAGCTACGACTTCGACCGCGCCACCAGGAGTGCCGTAAAGCAAAGATTGCTGTTTCGTATAGCCGAACGATGTAATCAATTGGCTGAAGAAGTTGGTAATGCCGCCGTTCGGGATATCCGCAATGAGTGCGTATAGCACGAAGCCCCATACCATTGGGT
Organism: Mycosphaerella sp. Ston1; assembly: GCA_000504405.2. NCBI lineage: Eukaryota > Fungi > Ascomycota > Dothideomycetes > Mycosphaerellales > Mycosphaerellaceae > Mycosphaerella > Mycosphaerella sp. Ston1. Next base: position 32,105 of record KZ105526.1, read on the forward strand.
CGGACAAGGCTTCCCAAAATTGATACATCTTGAAGTGTTTGTTGCCTACTCCTTGTTGATTGACTCGAATCCGTTCCAAGGCCAGCACCTGGTCTCCTTTGCTCAACCATCGAGCATTCAATTGATTGTCCGGCACTGTGAAAAAGAATACTACTCCGACAGCTGAAGTCACAAGTCCAGTTGCGAGGAACAAGATCTGCCAGCCTGCCAAGCCCGCGGGATGATTTGCGGTTCCAACTGCAATGCCGTAGGCTACGAGCCCTCCTATTATCTGTGCAACACCATTGAAGGAGAACCATATACCCGTCCTCAGGCCCTGCTCAGCTTTTGTATACCACTGACTTGTCAAGAGTGCGAAGCCAGGAGTGACCGCGGCTTCAGTCACGCCCAGGAAGAATCGAACTGCCACAGCTCCCGAGAAGTCCTTCGCCGCAGCAAAGCAGGCGAGAACAAGGCCCCAGAGGACGATGCATGTTGCTGAGTACTTCCCGAGTGGAAGGCGTTGCAATAATCTGTTTGTAGGGTATTCCCAAGCCTTGCTCAAGTTAGTGTAGGCCTCCGGCATGTTTTGGCCTTATTGAGAAGCCAATAGTCGTTTGCCCTTACCAAGTATCCGAAGTAGAACATGCTACCCAGCCACTGGTAGTTGTCTCCAACTAGGTTGATGTCTGTTTGTAGGCCCATGATCGAGGCATAGGATAAGGTAGTCTTGTCCAGGAATTGAAGACCGTAGATGGTACACATTATAGGCATGAGGTTCCAGTCGATGAGTCTGCATAACCGCTTGTTCGTGGCTTCGTCAATGTGAATGACTTCGCCGGCATGGCCCTCAAAGGCCTTCATGGCTTCATCTGCGTCGTGAGCATGCTTGAGGATATTCTCTGGTACTGAGCCAGAGCGGATGGCGTCTGCAAGTGCAGGCGCCTTCTTTTCAAGATCGCCATCAACCTCGTAGCTTGGCGGATTGGTGGTCATGATCTCAAGAGCTCCGCCCACCAGTCTTTGAGTCTGGCAAGTGTGTAAAGAAGAGCAGAGTAGTAAATGAAGTATGAGAAATGAAAAGGGTCACCTAAGGTAAATCCCGCACTCGTCCATTTATTGTATACTGCACCTTTGCCGCGTATCCCGTGGATGATAAGATCAGGCACAATGATGCATGTACTGCGACTTAGTAATGAACTACATGTATCTTTCTGTAGTAGCGTGGCGAGCACATAGGACTGCAGGGCGCCTGTGAATGCGATAGGCAGAGATTCGGGTCTCCTTCGCCATCTCTGGAAGGTTGCACGATAGCAGTGGAGAGGTCGGGCAAGCCTGCAGAGTGTGGAGTTGCATCGGCTTGGCGAAGCTTCGACAATACTTAAGTCTCTCCTATCTTGGCGACTGGATTTATGCCAAGCAAGATCCGGTAGAGATGTATGTCGGTTGGTATTTGCCAGGGTGGTGTGTTCAGTTGTTGATGTTGTTGTTGTGTTGTAACATTGGAGTGCTGTGGGATATATGGTGCCAAGCCTGTACTACGGTAGGCTACAAGAATCATGGGACAGAATTGATAAGTCCTGTTTATCGTGAGTTCGTGACACGTGCAGCCGGTGAAGCTACGACGCGCAATGTCATAACGATACATACAGTCAACATGGCCAACATCTTCGAATCGAACGCGCCCCAAGACGGTCTGCGAGCGACCGAGTCTGCACATCGAAAGATCGAACTGCAGAGCCCAGCAGATCTGACATATCTGATTGCCAATGTCACGAAGGCCGCGCGAGAGAAGCTCGATCAACATCTCCCGCCCGATGCGGTGCCCGAAGGAGAAGATGCCATGAGGAAGAGAGTGGAACAGTTGGTTGACGATGTATAGCCACCTCCTCTATACGTCTACATGTATGCACAGTCGGCGCACAAAGCTGACCGAGAGGACGACAGTACATTCATTCCACGTTCAATGCAGCCAAAGACAACATCACAATCAACGGCATGGACACGCGAGAGATTGAAGAAGAGCTAGCAAAGGCGCAGGAAGGCGAAGGTATTGAGCCAACACGCTCTCATCGTGCACCAGATACAGATGCAGCATCCCAAACACAGTACTGTTGGCAATGGCTGACAGGTACCCCAGAACTTGAACCCTTTGATACGAAACTGGCGCAGAAGATTCAAGCCCTTTCGTCCCAGATTGAGTATCAGACGCTGCAATTGGCGAATATGAGGCGGAAGGCGCCTAAAGATACAGCGGAACAGTTCAAGACTGCATTCGAGAGGCAAGCGGTCGAGTACGAGAAGAAGTTAGAGAGTGAGAGACTGGCGAGGATGAAGGCTGCGCAGGAGATGAACGTTGGAGTGGGTGAGGTGAAGAGAGTCGAAGAGATGCAGGGCACGTGGCGGAGGGGCAACGAAGATCTAAAGAGACTGAACGACGGGATGAGTGCTACTGTTGGAAAGCTTGAGAAGGCGCAGAGAGCCGTGGAAGTTGTTGGAGAGAAATAGTTGGGATGGGATGATGAACGTTTGGACGAGACATGATACCCAGGATACCGGCGTTTATTGATTTGACATTCTCAGATGTCTATTGCGAGCGTAGATATAAGCTACGATGTGCTTGTGAGGCAGAAAAAACGTCGAGGTACCTATAGTGACATCCGCCTCAGATGCTGCGTCACTGCACTTCACTTCAGTCACTGCAGCTATAAGAACACCACCCGGTCTCATACGCCAACCTCATCATCGAACTTAATGTGCTCTGAGCGAGTTCAGCAAGCAGCAAAAGGACACGACAATCATCGAAGGCATTTTCGAGCCGTCAGACACCAGAACAGGTGGCAACGAAGCCAGACAACCACGTCGACCACGGCTTAGAATGCGTTGAGCAATGTTCAGTCGGCTTTGACCACACAGCAATCTCACTCGACCTGCGAACTGCTTCTACCTATCGTTTCGGTCTCGAACATTGCCTATTCATATTCTAAGGTACAGTCTATCAAGAGCTCAGTCGACGTCTGCTGTGGAGAAGCTCACTTCGTAACAGTCATGCATGATATTGAGCCCACTTTCTCACAATCAACCACACTATCACCACGAACACGAACAAAAACGCAAAGTCAACGACACAGCAAGTAACATAATGGCTACTCAGGTCACCGCATTTCCGCAAGCACAAGTCGTATTCGCCGCCTAGGCGCTCCAGCAAATCTTCGCCATCTGCGACAATGTCTCATCGAGGTTGGAGACGCCCGACCACAACCTTCCAGTGGCCTTGCGGTAAAGTCGACGCCCACGTAGCGTTGAGCCTGCTCAAGTAGCAGGTCCGTAACTTTATGGCACCAGTGTCATTCCCATTGTGTGCTAGCGCGGTGAAGTTCATGCCTCAGAGGTGTCGAGCCTGCTCAAGTAGCAGGTCCGCAACATTATGGCGCAAGTGTGGTTACTACACTAGATGCTCCAAGCAGTGCGAATCAGTGCCGATCTCAAGGGAGACTGGTTTAGAGAGACTCAGGTGGAAAGACTCGGTAAGTCAGGTAATGTTTGGTTTCACTGCTATGCTACTGTCTGCTTAATTCGCTTCCAGTTGCCTTCCAACTTAGATCAAATGCTCGCATCTGTTCTTTTCCACTTCGATATCTGCAATGACGGCGGCCTTAGCTCCATGTCTGTGGCGAGACTAAGCGTGTCTCGACAATGGAACTTAGCTTGCACCTGGCAACAGCAAGGCCGGCCTCAAGATCGGCATGAATGAAGATATGCCGCTTCCTGCTGCTGCTGCCTCTCCAGTGCCGAACATGACTCGACTTTTGCTCCTCACCGTCGACGCCGCGATTGGTCAAGAGATACTCGAGCAAGCGACCAGTGCCGTAGATGATGCAGAACTTCTGCTCCTGGGAGTAAAGGTCGAGTTCCCCTTCAATGCCGATGCAGGAGACCAGTGGGATGCTGTCCACTCGCACAGCAAACTCGTACTCAACACACCAACGACACTACGAGCGTGATCTTCCACAACACCGCCTCGAACATGACTAGATGGACGCTTCATGCGAAGATTCACGCTTAATCGCATCGAATCCACCGCAACTTCATCAGTCCGCATTGAGTAGGACGCACACTTACCGTGTCGTGCTGCGGACGTGCGCATATTGTGAGCAAGCGAAACGCCTGTAATTGGGGCGGTAACGCACAATACGGAAGAGCACCACCAGCAGATATGAATGACAATGGTAAGCCTGTTTAGACCACTGCGGGAGAGTTGGACAGAAGGGGACCTTTGGGTATAGGTTGCGGTAAAGTCGATGTCACTCAAGACACCGAGCCTGCCTTGCGGGGCAGGTCCGCAATCCGAGCCAACACAGACGGTCCGAGGACCTTGCAACGAGGTAATAGCAGGCAGGCAGGCGGTCCGGCACTGCACGCATTCCGTTGAGCAGCATCGCAGCTTGGATAGCGACGCAAGGGGTATGCAGATTCGCAGACGGACTGTGTACGAGGAATTTGAGTATGTATGATTGGTAAATCATATCAATCGAGTCAGTAAGCTGCATTCACTTCATGCTTCCTCTTTCTCTTCTCCGCTACCGTTACGCCCCGCTCTCAGCCTCGATCAGACCACGAGGTGCTCGCTCTGGTACCGCCACCAGTTCTCTCTTGTATCAGCTTGTCTCCAAACTCCCACGCCACCTTCCACACCTCGCTCATTAACACTCCAATGCCCACTTTCCACATGCGAGCGCCAATTCTCCAGCACGGCAGACAACTTCGGACCATGACGCATCACAAAAGGATTGATTCCAGTCTGATAAAGCTCGCTATGACTTTTCAGAATGGGCCTCCCATCTGACGTCCTGGCATAATGGCGTCGATCGCCAAGTTTGATAGGCAACACAAGTCGGCATGCATCTTCAAATGGGTTCTGTGCGTTTGGAAAAGCATCTAGATACAGTCCACAAGGCACAGATTCCACAGTTGAGAATGGATATCTGAATTTGGCTTCCTTGGCGCTGACTGTACCAGGACATCGTAAGAACAAAAACGGGACTTTCATGCCTGCTGTTTCCTTGGGGAACTGTTGTGGGATGTGTTTGAATGGTTGTTGTAGGAATTCCTCGACTTTTGGTAGGCGGATCCCGGGCGCGATGAACCAGATATCCGACTGCCGCGCATGAGAGAGAATCTCGTAGGCGAACCCTCTAGGTATGCCGGCGATCTTGAGAGCAGTTCGTGAACATAAAGGTGCTTCGTCTTCTGGGTCGTAATCTTTGTCCTCGGGATCTGGTCGTTCTCTCGAAATCCCGGCGTTCTTCTCGATCGCAGTCACAAGCGCGTCCCAGGTGTCAATACAGGCGTGCAGATCTTCGAGGGTGTATGGCTGCAGTATCCAAGGTCGTGTCTTGTAACGAACAAAGGTCTTATTCTGGACCAGGTCGCCTCCCGTGATGTCAGTCTTGGGCTCCTCAATTGTCGCTTCATCGTGAATTGCCACTGCCTTCTCAGCTTCGACCATCTCAATGTAAGCACTTAGAATGCTCTCCATTCTTTGCCAAGGGAGTTCTGGATTCTTGAGGTCAAACAAATGGTGATATGTGGGCATCAGAATTGCCTTTCCAGTCTTCTGATCGAACACTATGCCTGCGGGCTGTGTGACAAGGGCTTCTGAGCTCTTGTAGATGATCACAAATCTATACTTGTCCTCTTTGGGGTCGTCATGATCGTGGTCCGGATCCTCTAGCACATCTGCCAAACCCAGCATGTGCGCAGGGGTCGCAAGGCCCGAAACATGGTAGAAGAAGTTGTAGTTGGGAACCTCAAAAATCTTGGACAGGTATCGAACCAGTTTAGGCTGGAGTATTTGCTTCAGTTTCTCGTTACCATGCGTGCTCCACCAGGTCCGCTTGGTCAGGGCAGAAATCTTCTTGCCCGAGCATACCCAACCATACAGTGTGAGGGTGTTATGCAGAGCGGCACAGCGATCTGCATCAATGTCGGTGCCAGAGCTGGCCGGGTTACTCGCCGATACGCGATCTTTTGCGATTCCGCTGAAAAGAGCTGCGGTAGAGCCCGCCATCTACGTTCGGATCCTCGTCGACTCGTTGACCGCAGGACAGGCGCGCACTGCTGAACCTTGTGACAAGACCGTAAGGTAGTCTGGTGATTTGCAAACTTGTTGCGGAGCGAATATCAGTACTTTGTGTCAGTCGCGGTTAAGCTGTAATAAACATTAATAGTTGGTGGCACAGGGCATGTAGCGACCAGTATCATAAGTAATGTTGTTGAAAGCGACGAGTGAGCACTGAGCACTGAGAAGCTGGAGTGCTTGCAAATTGAAGCACACCTCAGTGATGAAATGACGTCCCACTTTTTGTCTGGCCCCGAGTGTGCTCCACGGCAAGTCTGTCCCCACTTCCCTCGTACATGTGGTTCTACTAGTGGCCGGGCACGCAAACAAGCGGGCTGTCTTTGCCGTATACCTCGTCGACGGACCCCGACGAGGTCTCATTTTGCGACACCCCATCAGCGAGGTAAGGTACCGTAAGGGGTTGGATTGCATTTGTGCGGTGGAGGAGTAAAGTCGAGTAAAGTTTCGTTCACGTGAAAAACTGCCTCTAGCGTGACAGCAGCTGCACTGACTCACCTAAGCACTTTTTCGAGGTGAACGTTCTTAACCCTCGATCGATTGCTTCACCAACCCAACTTCCTCACTTCGATACTTGATGCTCGTCAAGGCCATCACACACAAACGGCCCACGTTCCGTCAACAGCACGTCAGTACTGCGCCCTCTGTCATTGCTGCCAATGCGCCTCTTCTCCCCGCCATGGACACCAAGACCTTTCCTGTCAATGTCAGCAACATTGGCATCCTGCGCGCCAGCCCATTGCCGGATGACATTCTTGACGAGCTGAGCTTTCAATTCGATGAAACATCTCCCGACGCGCTTCATCTGAAGCAGGCCGCGAAACAGCTCAAGACATCTGACATCCCTGTGGCCTTTCCCACGGAGACAGTATACGGATTAGGCGCAGACGCCACCAGAAGTGCTGCAGTACAAGGCATATACAAGGCTAAGCAAAGACCTCTCGATAATCCGCTCATTGTTCACTTCTACTCTCTGCAACAGCTGAGATCGTTGCTTCGTGGATATGCATCATCTCGAGCGGATGGCATTGGTGGAGATCCCATACCAGCTATATACAGGCCATTGATTTCTCAATTCTGGCCGGGTCCACTCACTATCATCCTTCCGAATCCGCAGGACTCACCACTGGCACCAGAAGTCACCGCAGGCTTGCAAACATTCGGCGCTCGCATCCCCAGACACCCGCTAGCATTGGCCCTTTTCTCCCTAGCGGATGTACCCATCGCTGCTCCATCAGCCAATGCGTCAACTAAACCTTCACCGACAGCAGCCGAACATGTCGCATATGACCTTGACGGCCGGATAGAGACGATTGTTGATGGCGGTCCATGCGACATTGGCGTGGAAAGTACAGTCGTAGATGGTCTATCACAGCCACCACTGATTCTTCGACCTGGTGGAATCAGTATCGAGCACATTCGTGCTTGTCCCGGATGGGAATCCGTTCAGATCGGCTACAAGAACACTTCTGAGACAGGCACACAGCCCAAAGCGCCTGGTATGAAGTATCGTCACTACTCGCCGAGAGCAACTGTTGTGTTGTATGAAGCTGGAAAGAATCCACCGAATAACACTGAATTGAAGGCCCAACTTGGTTTGAAGGCCAAAGTCGGTCTTGTACGAACGAAGACCTGGCAGCTGGACAGCTCTCCGGCTGCCAGTAACGTGGTCTACTCCAATGGTCATCAGTTCGCACAAGTTGAGAGTCAACCGCAAGAAGGCGAAGCAGGCTTCTCCGGCATGCTGCAAACACTTCAACAGAGTGGCTGGTCAAAAGCTCGTCTCGAAACACATATTGCCTCTATCGATGGTACTGAAGCCCGCGTTCTCGACCTTGGTCTTGGTTCGGATACTAACGACATTGCACGAGGCATCTTCTCGGCACTCAGAGACCTGGACAGACAAGACGTTGATGCCATATTCGTCGAAGGCATTGATGACAACGAAGGATCCACAGCTGCGGCTATCATGAACAGACTTCGCAAAGCTGCAGAGATCCGAGTCGAGGATTAGAGTTGACAGCGAATCCGCTTTGGGAGTCGCGAATTCTTGGCAATGGTGGAGCTTTCGTCAGCCCTCCGACCAATCAGATATCGTTTGCCCTGGCCTCCGGGCCGGATCAATACGAAGAAGATACAGGTCTGCGGAGGCGATGCGGCCCCTCTCACGCCTATCACAGTCACGATTTCACCACTACTACCACTGGTAGCGAACCTTTCGGACTCGCCAGCAACTCCATCGGTCACTACCTAATACTGCGAAGACATCGCATGTAGGGAGGCGGATGGCACCAGCTCTACAGCAGCCACTCGGCGATGCACAATCAGCACCAAGCGGGGTTGCTGGGTCCAATGGACATCACTCTCGGAAGGAGTTCACGATACTGGTCACTGGATTCGGGCCATTCCAAGACTTCTTCCCGGTGAATCCCTCATTCGAGATCACGCAACGACTGCCCGATTTGCTTCCTGCGGTATCGAAGCACACGGCGGTTCGTATCATTCAGTATCGAAAGGCAATACGGGTGGCCTTCGAAAGCGTTCGCCAGCTGGTTCCAGTTCTCCACAATGATCATGCCGGTACGATAGATGCAGTGCTACATATTGGAATGGCATCTGGACGAGAATACTACGGCCTTGAGCGATATGCACATCGAGATGGCTACGTCAAGAACAAGGATCTTGATGGTAAGATTCCTTCTCCGGACGAGGGCCGTACCATCTTCGCGGACTGTCCTCCAAAGATGACCACATCCTTGGACTACGATGACATCTTGCTGAAGTGGCAAACAAATGTTCTTGGAATGCCGGAGAAGACACCGGGCTGCGATGCTGAGTTGAAGGAAAGCCATGACGCTGGTCACTACCTCTGTGACTACATTTACTTCAACAGTCTGGCGCACACGGGCCATCTCTCCGGTAAGATGGAAGGCGGTGGTAAAACAGCGAGGCCGGTACTGTTCTTGCATGTTCCAGCTGAGAGCAATGGAGATATGCTCGAACGAGGGACTGCTATCACGATTGAGCTGATCCGAGCGATAGCCGATAGCTTCGCGATTGGCAAGACGGGTTAGGCTGTGCAGGACCGATGTCGCCCTGCGGTTGTAAATAAGGAGACATCCCGCGCGATGCTGCCACTCCCAAGAATGGCGCAACATAACGATAGTGGTGAGGGACAGTTGGGTACATGCGTGCCAGTACTCGCGTTGCCGCTGTCTCTTCCTGTGAAAGGTACTCCACTTTAGACGCAAGTTATTGTAGCTCGGGAAATGGAAAAGCCCACAGGAATATTGCAGATTCAGTGAAACAAAACACCTCATACCTTCACTACCACATGCGCACCAAAACTTGAAGACATCTAGTCCACGAAGGCCGACCCGCATCGATGAGGAAATGGTACTCCGAACGTGCAAAAGAACTGGAGATGCAGGGAATCGAACCCTGGACCACCTCTATGCTAAAGAGGTATTATACCACTAAACCACATCCCCAATCGATGATTGGATGGTATCTACTTTCTTCTGTTGTATATCATCGCCGCAACATCTGCGGGACTATGCAAGATGGGCCACAGCAACGATCAATCCTTTCGAGAGAAACAACATCAATCTGTAGTAGAGCGGACAATACCACCAGCAAAAAAAAACAATCAGACCGCTTACTAGTCGCAACAAATACATCTCGTAATTCCCAGTAGCCACACGCTCGTCACAAGGTATTAGCAAAATACTCTTTTGTAAGGCAACTTCCGAAGATCGTACAAAACCCTAGCGAAGAACAAACAGTCTTTGCAGACTCTGTTTCGAGCAGTCTTGTCTCAAAGGGAGGAGGAGTGCATGTACCTTATACAGCATCATTTGGCCCAAATAGGATGGCCAAGAATTAGGTGGGCATTGCTTGACAGCTGGAACCCTTCTGATTGTTGCGTCGTGCAAGGGATGGGAAAGGGTGTGGTGCCTGGAGATGTGGAGGAAACAGAAGTTCAAGTAGGAGACAAGGATGTACTGTTTCGCTGGACCATCACTTCAGCTACGTGACCTACAAGTAGGTAGGTAGTCTACTTCATCCTCATAGCTTCCATGAACTCGTCCTTCCTTTCATCGCCAATTTCAGCTACGATGTCCTTCATGGCCTCAACTTCAATCACGCCCTTGCCATGTTTAAACAGCCATTCGTCTTCTGTCTCCAGCCGAGACTGAAAGGCCTGCCAATTCTGCGATTTCAGCTCGTTGACATGCTCATGGACGTCTTTTGCAGGACCGGAGTAGACCAAAACGCCTGGATACCCGGGTTTGGTGATACCAGAGACAGATGCTGCAGGATGCAGAGCTAATTTTCTCTTGTTTGTGTTGAGGAGATGGTGGAGCCAGATTATGATAGTCGCCGTGCCATCGCTTGTGGCTGTATTGTTGTATTTCTCAGGCGTGGCAGCATCTATTGCACTGTTGTTGCTCAGATCTATGAATTCGTTGATGATGGCATCCAGAACTTCTTCGCCAACATCAAGTTGCTGAACACGACGCTTGACTTCATCTCTTAGGTCTTGCTTTCCGGCACTGGCAGAGACAACATCTGGAAGAGAATCGTGTAGATAGCCATCGGGTAGGCGTAGCTTCAAACTCCCTGCTTCGAACGTGTAATTGAGCTCTCGCCCTTTGGTGATGAAGACAACTTGTTCTGGAAAGATGGACTGCAGGAGCTCAAGCTCCATGCTCAGTCGTTCGTCATGCTGGGAAGTCATCGATCATTATATCATATCGCTTTTGCTTGAGACTCTGATCCAGACTTGCTGTTTTTTGCTTTGAACAGGGCTTAATCACTCGTTGGCAGCGCCAAATCCTCGATTTCGAGCTTGGGGCCATTTTGGTGATTGTTACGTCATTCAGAGCCAGTTATGTCTAAGTAGTTAGTTCTCCCGATCCCGTCCCTAGTCGCGTTCACGGTTCGAGGCGTTGAATTAATTGTTAAGCAGGCCTCAATACGCCTTATTCTCTTCAAGGCGATTAAGCGTAGGCGATGGCTTCGTTGTAAAGCTCCTCATTGCTCGATCACCATTCGAGCTCAGTCGCTGACGTCTGCCACTTTGAGTCCCGTAATGCATTAGAGGCGACGTCGTCCTTGCACCCATTCTAACGTCACTCGAAAGATGATCGATGAGAGGTACTGCATCATCCCGGTATCTGCAGCAGTATTTGCCTCCTCTCTTCAGCTTCTCGCACGATATTCGCACAGAGATCAAGACTTGGTGCGAGATGGGCCACGTTTTTCGTCTCAGCCAGCACCTGCCTAATCATCTCATCTGTCTGATTCATTGGGGGTAGCATGGGACTCAACACCCTCGAAAGTGTTGCGCCCATGAGTAGAAGTGTCTGACTGGTCATTGAGAGAATAGCTTGAAAGAGGTAAGGCAGATAGCCATCATGGTTCGAAGCAATGCGCTCGAGCTGGCGTAGGCAAGCCTTCAAGCACTTCTCGCACGCTGTTCTCACTCCAGGCTCTTTGATGAGGCTCTCCTCTCCAAGCACAGCTTCAATATACGGTCGAAATATGATAGTGCGGCAGGCAAAGTACCTGAGCTTTAGTACCGTTTGTACGTGGCCTTCAGGTGGATCGCCATCGCGAGGAAAGCGGATAGGAGGTGGAAGTCCTTCGTACCACTGATTGAGTTGAAAGTCGAGCTCGGCAACAATGGGCTCGAGAGAGGCGATCGATTTCTGCTTCTGGCTGTAGATCATGTGCGACACACGGTTCAATAGACGCCGCATAGCAATCTCGGCGAGAAAATACCAGATATCATCGCTGCCGGGCAACTCGTCTGAGTGGATCGAAGCTGCATCATAAGGAAAGCTACGAGGCAGTCGTATGCTTTCTTCTAATTGCACAATGCCACTATGCGGCAGATCCAGCTCCGCTAGCAGATCAGATTCGATCATAAGAATGTTCCAGTAGACTCGCTCGCTCAATTCTCTGACTTGCTGTGGTATGGCCGCCGGGGTCTGAAGCAATAGCTGCAGCTTAGTTGAAGCACTGCAGAGGAGGTTCCATGCCTCGAGCGGCCGGACGAGGTACATCAGGTACGCAGCAGCCAGGACGTGACATTGGGCACTTTGGACGTCATTACGCATCATGAGCATTGGCATAAGAAGCCATGCCGCGTTGAAGTATGCCATGCCTGGTGGTGACTGACTTGGTGGGATGAGAGCGATATGACCAGACTCTGCAGCTTGGCCCAGAGCCAGAACAAGAAGCACGATACAGGTTTCCACTCCATATTGGAAACCAACAGCAGATGCTTGTCGATATGCCGTCAGGAAGGTGTATGGGTTGACCACGGCGTACCAAACGTTGACTTTGTCGAAGAAAGATCGTACATATAATGCAGGCTTGCCGGCCTTGTGAACCAGGTCCAGGTCGAGAGATGCAGGGGGATGCAGATCAAGCCCAGGTCGTACCAACTCCAGCTGCATCAGGGCTTGCTGATCGCACTGCCTCGAGACCAGATCGCGGATGACTGGCCACTGTAGCAGATGAAGAGCTGGTGTAGTGTGAGCTCTGGGCATAGTCGAAATGTTGGTAGCATATCCAAAGCTGCTGGACGGAGCACGACCAAATCCTGCCACAGTCGTGCTGATTCGCTTTGACTGCAATTCGTCCGAGTGAGTATTGCTTGATGCTGGCGACATGGGTCCAATAGCGGCGCTGGGAGAGCCTACAGAACTCAGTATGTTCGAATGTAACAGACCTTCAATATGTGCTAGCCGCTCTAATATGAGCTTGTCGCCAGCATCGAGCTTGACGCCTGGCTCGCGATAGATGCATTCTGCATTGAGCTCTGTGCATAACTTGCACTTTGGCCTAGCTCCATTACATTTCGACTTTCTGCTTCGGCAGATCTCGCAGGCAATGGTCGCTCGACGTCGAGGATAGTCAGGGGTTTCTGCGATGCCCGCTTGCACATCTGGACGCAGGCCACGATAACCTATAATCTGTTGCTCTCCTCTCTCTCTCGCGTCCACATGTTGTGCGATGGGACGATCAGGCGATGGCCTCGCACGCTTCGGCGCGCGTTCGCCACCGTGATCTTCGTGCGGGTGTGGTGAATGCTCATAGACACCACGCCCTCCCAGTGCAGGATCAATAAAGCTGTTCTTGTCCATGGTGAGATGCGCTGCCAATGGGGGAATGAGACAGCCATGGACGTTCTGGCCTGGCCCCAAAATCACCATGGGACCCAGGCGCCGGCGGAGGCGTGAGCGACCTTTGCAACGCACATAACGTCTTTAACAGGCGGATTGCCCCGCAAAAGACGTTATTGCGCCAAGACTGGCTGCCGCGCCACGCGAAACTCTGTTTGGGGAAAAAAGTTGGGTGTTGAATTGCTGCCTCTGACACTGACTTCTCGTGCATCACTCACTCACTATACGGCTATCATTCAACCATGTCCAAGCGTACTAGAGAAGAGGCTGATGCTGTAGCTGATGCTGGCGAAGTTTCCAGCAAGAAGGTCAAGAAAGACAGGAAAGAAAAGAAAGAGAAGAAGCACAAGTCTAGCGAAGATGTGGCTGTCGCAGGTGGCACTCCAGTCGAGGCAGAGGCAGACAAGGTTGCAACAGAAGAGAAAAGTGGCTTGTCCAAAGAAGAGCGCAAGGCCTTGAAGCGCGCAAGAAAAGAGGCTGCGAAAGCTGCCGAGGCAGAACCAGTCGCAGAAACAAAGGACGACGATGGAGCTGCAGCAAAGGCTGCGAGGAAGGCTGTGAGGAAAGCGGAAAAGGCAGCGAAGCTCGCGACGCAGAAGAGCGACGCTCACGGGGATGCTGCGCAGGTCGAAGGCGGCGCAAAAGTTACTGGGGTAGGGAAGAGCGAGGCAGACAAGTACTATGCCGAGAAGAAAATTGCCATTGAAGACGCAAAGAAGGAGAACATTGGCCCTATACTGTCTTTTGATAGCTTGCCCTTCGATGCCCCCTCGAAAAAGGCATTCTTCGGGAGCTTTAAGGAGCCGTCTCCAATCCAGGCCTCGACGTGGCCGTATTTGTTCAATGGTAGAGATGTAATTGGTGTCGCCGAGACTGGATCGGGGAAGACATACGGATTTGGTGTGCCGTGCATCAATCGCATTTCGAAGGAGAAGAAAGTCCAGGTGTGCATTGTGAGCCCGACGAGAGAGCTGGCACTACAAATCCAGGAGCAGATGGTCAAGCTGACGACACCGCGTGGCCTCAAGGCCACATGCGTATATGGTGGCACGAACAAGGACGAGCAGCGACAACAGTTGAAGGGTTCTCAGATCATAGTCGCGACACCTGGCAGACTCAACGACTTCATGAACGATGGCACAATCGATTTGTCTGGAGTTACATATTTGGTATTGGATGAAGCAGACCGCATGCTCGACAAGGGTTTCGAACAGGATATCAGGAACATCATCAGCTCAGCTGCGCCAGGCGACAAGAGACAGACTGTCATGTTCACGGCGACGTGGCCCGACTCCGTGCGAAAGCTTGCATCCGAGTTCTTGCGAGAGCCAGTGCGAATCATGATTGGCGAGAACGCTTCCGGGGAGCTTCGTGCAAACACAAGAATCGTTCAGGAGGTAGAAGTCCTAGGCGAGCGCGAGAAGCAAGATCGTATGCTTGCAATCCTTAAGCAGTATCAGTCCGGCAAGAACAAGAACGACCGCATTTTGGTATTCTGCTTGTACAAGAAGGAGGCGACACGAGTAGAGGAGACAATCCGTCGACGAGGCTTTCGCGTGGCAGGCATCCACGGTGATCTCAATCAGGCCAAGCGCGAGGAAAGTCTGGCAGCCTTCAAGAAGGGAGATGTGCCAATCTTGGTCGCGACGGATGTCGCTGCTCGTGGTCTTGACATCCCGGCTGTGAAGTTGGTGCTTAATGTCACTTTTCCACTGACAGTTGAAGATTATGTCCACAGAATTGGCAGGTACGTGGTCGTGGCATTCCATAGCTTGCCCATGAGGGGATAACTGACCTGTTTGCAGAACTGGACGAGCAGGACAAGATGGTCATGCCATTACATTCTTCACTGACGGTCTTGAAAAGCCACTTTCAGGTGGCTTGATCAATGTTCTGAAAGGCGCCAACCAACCCGTGCCAGAAAGCCTAATGAAGTTCGGAACGACAGTCAAGAAGAAGGCACACGATGCCTATGGCGCGTTTTACAAGGACCCGGCAGAAATGAAGGCAGCAACCAAGATTACATTTGATTGATGCAATGTAAATTCTGTTCACAGGGGTGAAGCCCACATACACAAACCACCCTTCATCATGCAACACTCTCCTCTTACATCATACAAGCTGTCTGTTGGCCTTGCGGTGCGAACTGTGCCGCACTCATCTTGCCATACTTTCGTCTCCCACACGAGCGCCTGGTCCGCCTCTAGGTGTGGTGGTGATCGCACTCGGTCTGCAGCATCACGAGATCTGTAGTCTATGATCAGCCGACTGATCGTAGTCCTGAGTACGAGCTCAATAGCTCAACAACGTACCTCCTCCGTCTTTGTACTGCTTGACACAGTCCACACATTCATTGATCAGATGATGGTCCACTTGGCAAGCGCACTCGGTCCAATAATGGTTGGAAAAGACATCTCCGTCTGTGAAAAACTTCAGCGTTATGTTCTGGTCAACAGATCAAAAGCTAAGGGGGACTCTTACCTGTAGTCTCAGCAGATCCGCAGTACGTTGCTTGGTCGACGACGGCCTGGCAGGCATATTCATATTGACATGGTTCGGGAACATCGTCCTGGTTGACCTCTCGAGCGGCCACAAGAGCGGCGCTGAAGCAGAATGCAAGGGTGATGATCTTGGTATACATTTTTGTTCGTGTGGTTGGCTGTTTGTTCGTATGGTTGGCTGTTTAGATGAGAGTGAGAGGGATATAGTTCTATGTCGCGTGCTCAGTTACATATACTTATACTTACCTTTCACCCTGAAAGTTCGACATCCATCCGGCCTCATCCATACTAATAATAACATGACGTTCCAGAATCCAGGAAAGGAGAAGACGTTTCGAGCCTTCGAGCCCTACCTGTCATTTTGGTAGAGTCCATGTAGCAAGGCATACCATGTTATACATGCCTGCACCCCATGGTTCCCGCCTTGGCGGTCTTGCGGCTGAACGCTGACGAAGAACTGTAAAATGTTTTTTCACGCAATCGTGACTTGCAGTGCGTACTGCGTGCGTGCTTCATCCGTTCTAGAACCTGGACGGCGGAAAGAGATCATCGTCGTTTCGAAATCAACGATCCTCTTCCATGTTCACATGCGACGCGTGGCGCCGAGGATTGCCATGTCCCGCAGGGTGAGCAACTCGATGGCCAGGGTAGGCATGAGATATCGAAATCTGGGTGCGACCGTGCGAGCATATGAGCTCTCCTGGGCCTTGCCATCCAGATCTGCTAAAATAGCCTAGCCTACCCTGATTCAGCGTCCAATGTCCATTCAGTCGTTGGTTGTAAAAGTTGGATTCTAGCTTGTATTGAAGTCAGCCTCACGATCTGCGGATGCCAGCAGGTGACGATGCTGATGAAGTCTGAAGAGTCAAGACTCAAGGGGCCACGAGTCGACGACGGGATCAGACGGAAGGAGACAGAAACAGATTGTTCTCCAGCTCGATCGCCCAGGATTATCACGTATTGGGCCTTCACCTTGTTCGAACAATCAGCATCAGAGCACCTATCTCATCTCTATATGTTTGTTTTTCATCGTGCCTGTTTCAGCACCCGGAACGGGCAGGCTGATCCGGATACAACGCACACGCTCAGTCGCGCACCATGCGTATACTCGCTGGCTTCACCGTTCTTCCCGGGACGCGCTCGAGAGGCGGACCGCTGGTATATGAACAGCGATTGTCCTTGCTGACTTGTACCATATAGGCTCGAGCCTCTAGCTGCCAGCGCCTCCAGCCCGACACCAGTCACCTGACAAGATCTCAGTCAGGAAAATGAAATTGGATTATTGACGTACAGTACCACCTGACTAAGCTGCCTCCACAGAAAGTGTCCGTGGTGGCCATCGCCGTGGACCAACAGAGAGACCCTTGATACGCCGTGGATGTGCACTATGGTGGGCTTTCAACCAATGAAGGAACGCCGCCTCGGGGCTCCAGATAAGTGATCGCCGACTATCAACCAACTCAAAACCAACCTTCTTGCTGCATCATTGCACGGCCAGACTAAACACAATCAACAACACAACAACAAGAACAACGAACAGTGACCTTCACAAACAGACATCATCATCATCAGCATCATCATGTGCAAGCAAGCTGTCTGCGGTACCTGCCGTAAGAGTTGCCTTCGTAGCTCAATGCCAAACATCATCAATTGCTAACGCCTCCCCTCACAGAGAAGACAACCTGGTAAACACCATATCCCTCCCCAAAACCTCCCCAGCGTCTCTAAGACCATACTGACCATTCCACTCCCGTTTACTTAGGTGGGGATGCGGCTCTCACGTCCCATCAGTCATGGACCCCATCAAAGAAGCCGATCGCTGCACCTGTGAGCCCAAGGTCGAAAAGGACGGCAAAAGCTATCCGCCTATGGGTAAGAACCCAAGTGCTTGAAAATAAAAAAATTCAGGCCAGCCATGAAGCCTTTTATCGTGACAGTGGGATGACCGTCAGAATTCAAAGGTCCGGCTTTGGGCATGGTGAAGGCTGCTTTTGGTTTTGGTGGAGCTTCCTCGTCGGATGAGAAGAATGAATTATGAAGGATGATACTAGCTGGAAATGAAGTCAGGATTGAAGTTTCGTTTTCGAGAGTGTAGTTGAGGAGGCTGTGACGAGATGCTGGAAGGCCAATGGCGCGTGGATGTAATGCGTATTATGGAATGATGACCAAATTTCAACGCTCAATTTGGCTTACTCACTTTCCACCCAAGTCTTGTTGTTTGTCCGACAGAACGAACTACTGACACTTTCTTCCTTCCTCCCTTGTCAAACTAGACCAGGCCAACATCAGTTATGGACCACCAGTAGTCTACCTCATCAACGCTGCTCGAGCCTGCGCCCTCGTACTCGAGACTCGATTGTGAAGGTGTGGTATCTTGACTCAAGTATTGTTTTTCCTACTTAAGAGATGATGACTGGGGAAAATATCAGGGCGTACATGACACAAAGCTGCGCATATGTCCAATGGCGATGTTGAGACGGCAGGGGAGACGGACACGCAACCCTTGAGACGAGTTCTTTGACCTAGCCGAGTGGCCAGGATTAGAGTGAATCTGGAACAGATAAACTGTTTTTGCTGCTAGGGGTATCTACATGACACTCGTAGCAAAGCCGCAGCCTGATCAAATCGAGGCTGGGAGTACATCTCCAGCAGAGTGTACCTGAACCACGCACTTCAGCGCCGCTTCTGCGTGGTCTCAAACAATCGAGAAAGTAGTCCTTCTCTGCAGCTGGCATCCTCATCTTCATTAGCCAGCCACCTTCTTGGTCTCCCTTCTCCTTCCAGGCTGCTAGCCTGTCGCTATACTTCAGCCGGGTTACTGACTCCTTCCACAAGAGTCTCGTCATTCAGCGACGCGTTTGCGTAGCAAGGACAATCAGGAAGTTGTACTTCTCTGAACCCATCAAATCAGCTCGCCCTCCTCATCCTCATCAGGCCAGTCACCTTCTTGATCTTCCATCTCCTTCGCAGCTTCCTCAGCTTGTCGCTGTACTTCGGCCAAACCACTGACCTCCTCCACAAAGCCCTTCTCATTCAGCGCGCGCTTCACAAACTCCCATTGATCTTGCTCGTAGAGATCCATAATCTTCGGCGAGCAAGCAGAACAGCAGTCATAAGCCTTGCCCTTGATTTGCAACGTCTGCCACGTTGACATGTATCCGCGCAACTGGTGAGGTACGGTGCCAAGTGGATGTGAGTCGGGAAGTGTTGTATCTGTAGGAGGCGCCGATGCAATGGCCGTGGACGTGGGAGGCGACGCTGCAGGAGCGTGGCCCTTGAGCTTGTGCTGCGTTATCGAGACTAGGAGTTCGACGCAGAGTGCAGCTGCAATAGGTGCAGCGCCAGGTCGTGTGACTGTGCACTGCTGGTCGAGAGTCGCTGACTTCATACTGTCCGCTGGTGCAACAACATCTGAGCAAAAGTAGCAGCTCAGTTCATCCGACTGAGTCGCAGTGGCGTATGGGGAGCCCGATGGAATGCCCGCGGCAGTCTTGAGAGGCTCTGGGTCGTCTGCAGATTGTACGTTGACCACGCCTTCGGTCGTCGCCGCCGTGGGTGGACGCTTCTTCTCACGCATACCGTGTCGCATGACCATGTACGTATCGAATCCGAGTGCTGCATTGATGACAATCTTGTCCGCTGCTTTGGCCATCACAGTTGGCAGCCAGCGTGACTCTCTTGAGTCCATCAGCAGGAAGACCACATCATGAGCATCAATCAATCTTCTCAGCTGCTCGTATTGTTGCTTCACTTTTGACTCGTCGCCAATGATCGGATGGCCTGCCATGGGCACATTCAGCACCACGCCTTCGGCAGCGATACCAGGGTAAATTGCCCGCAGCGCATCGGCAGCTCGCTGTGCTTTCCACGCGCCACCTTTCTGACAGTCCTTGAAATCGTACAGTGGCTGGCGGACAGGGTTCGAGTAGCTCACGCGACCATTGTCGACCAAGGTAATATGGCGCACACCCCATCCCATAAGATTGCGTGCAGCATATGCTCCGAGGGTGCCAGCGCCGAGAAGAAGGCATTTGATGTGCTTGATCGTGTCAAGATCAATGGACGGAGAAATGCGCCACTTGATGAGCTTGAGGTTGAGGTCCACTGCTTGATCTGCTAGTCGGGACGGGTCCAAGTATGCTGCTAGATCGACTGTGCGCGAAGTGATCTTGTTCTGCTCGCCACGCTCCCACCCAGTCACTTTGGGAAAGGCAGTCGCCTTCTCTGGTGGTGGGCGTATGGGTAGATCCTTGGCTTCGACAGTCTGCTCGGCTGGCTTGGTCTCCACGAGCTCGCCGAAACGGTCAACCTGACCTGGGAGTAGTGCAGACGAGGCACTCATTTCCGTCATCTTCTTGAGCTGAATTTCTGCAGAGAAATCGTAGACAGGCTCTGAGGACTGCAGCGTCATGATCAGAGACGTCGGCCTGTCTCTTCGTGCATGCGTATCGCGGTAACTCATGATCTGCACCTTGTCCAAATGCCATCTCTGCCGAACCAAGACCAACAAGTTTCGCAGCATCCAACCGGGGTTCACGGAGAACGTCGAGGGATCCGCAAAGCAAACGAAACAGTCCTCGGGTTTCGCATTCTTGAAGAAACCCGTCTCGTAGCTTGAAAGCGAGCCTACCCACCACAGAAAGCCCAACTCACTCAGACTCGAAGATCTCGTGCTCTTTTCTCCCTTAGAGCAAAGATTGCCGTCTTCTTCTTCTTCTTCCACTTCGCCCCAGCCTCGCTTCCACTCTTCCTCGAGCACACTCTTCCGTAATCGCTTCGCCAGGAAGAAGCCGTGTTGGCGGGCGTCCACGCTATATCTCCATGTCTGCACAGCATCTACCAGTAACGTCGTCTCTTTCTCTTCCAGCTTCGTTGTGGCAGATTCCGGGTCTTCGGATGGTGCGACCAATCGCCACTGTGGGTCTGAGTGGAGGGCTGGGTAGCCGAAGTGGTAGGTGAACTTGTACTTTTTCAGATCGGCATAGCATAATACTGTGAAGGAGCTCAGCAGAGAGGGACATGAGAATATGGTTCCATCGCTAATGGCGTCCCAGATCATGCGCCCAGCTCGTTCGATGTGTGCAGCCTTGTCGACTTTGCGGAACTCCTCGATGGTGTTGAAGTTCTTGATCAGGCCTTCAGCACGGTAGAGTCCCTTGGGTGGCCTGATAGCACCTTGTCAGTACATGAGACTTTGTGACCAGCACCTCGTGGTCACGACTTACTCGTCAGTTGTGAGAGCCGACCCGTGTATCTGCATGCGAGTGCTGCGCTCGGGCGCATCAGTGTGCTTCAGCTCGTATAGACCGAGCACTTTACGCGCCGATGAATCCAGCTTGTCATGGTTGATCTTGAGCGAAGCAAGCGACGAGTAGAAGGAGAGTTCGATGTCGGAGGTCCAGGGAGCGTACTGCAGCAGCAGCAGCATCGCGGCGGTGGGGGCAGTGGTAGTGACCACGGCGACGCGGTGCTAGTGAGGAGGGCTCGAGGGTGTGGTGGTGATGGAGGTGGTTATGATGATGCAGTAACGGTGGTGACGGTGATAGTTCTGCTTGAGTGTTGAGGAGAGCGAGCCGTGAGGTGAGTGAGTCAGTGAGGAAGTGAGCAAGTGAGAATGTGCAAGTAGAGGTATAGCTAGCTATAGATGACACATCCGGCAATCACAACGGTCGATCATGAGGTTAATCCGCGTGTTCCTGCAGCAATGCGTGCCCCACTTCCGCTTGTTGATTCACTTTCGTGTGGAGGGGGGTCCGGGGCACGCGTAGCAACCCTTACCCTTACCGTCGCCTCCCTCTCCGCCGCCCGCCCATACCACAGACAAAGGAGTGCGTAGGGGGCGCGTAGGGGACGAGTATCATAGAGTCTCCCTTGACCCTTTACTAGAACCTACATGTACTGTTGATGGACTGCATTCGACGTGGACGACGGGCCCGATTTGACCCCTGTGACTTCACGTCGCGTCCAAGCAAGACGCGCTAGCCAGAAGCCTATCAGACGCTCCTTTCTGCTCTGTCTTTCATACGCACATGACATACAGAGGAAGCCTGCACCCAAGCTGAGCCTAATATCAGATGATATAGCCGTCCGCAGCGACAGCAACGAGCGGCCTGTCCACCATGCTAATTGGTGTTTGCGGCGGCGAGTCCTTCACTGCAACCGTCCAGATTCTCCACCACCCGCTCATGTGTCTCACAGGTATATGCTCCGGCAAACACTCTGTCCTCGAGTACCTAGTCCAGCGCCACAATTTCCAAGTCCTTACTCTCTCGAGGACTACATCGACACCAGCAATAGAAACTTCCGCATCTGAAGCCCACGTCTCATCGACCAAGACCCACCCCGGCACAACGTTTTCCAACATCGAAGACCTCCTCGCCTACGCCACCAAATATTGGCAAGAAAACTTCATCACGACTTCAATCCACGATGAATCCATCCTCGAAGTCCTCTCCCGTCGCCCTTTCTTCATCCTAGTCCACATCGACGCCCCCATTTCCCTCCGCTGGACACGCTTCAAGCAAAAATGCCTTTTCTCCAATCTCACCCCTCCCACCCTCGAAACATTCGTCCTCCGCAACGACGAACATCTCTACGACCCATCAACAGGTCTCGCAACAGTAGCCAGCAGAGCACAGATCAAACTGCTAAACTCCACCACCTCCTTACCCAAACTCTGGGCATCTCTGGACAGTTTGAATCTGACAGATCCGAGTCGAATCCGCCCCGCCTGGGACCACTATTTCATGACATTGGCTTCCCTCGCCGCGAGAAGATCAAACTGTATGCGCAGACAAGTCGGGTGTGTCTTGGTTCGCAATCGAAGAATCCTGGCCACGGGGTATAATGGTACACCCAGGAACATCAAAAACTGCGCAGAAGGCGGGTGTCCTCGATGTAATGGAACGACTTCGCAGGGGACTTCTGGTGGTGCGGATTTGAGCACGTGTTTATGCATTCATGCCGAGGAGAATGCTTTGCTGGAAGCTGGACGGGAGAGAGTGGGTGATGGAGGTGTACTTTATTGCAATACTTGCCCCTGCTTGACTTGTACCATCAAGATTGTGCAGGTGGGCATTACGGAGGTGGTGTACAGTCAGAGTTACTATATGGACGCCGAGGCTGCGAAGATCTTCTTGGAGGCAGGCGTGAAATTGAGGCAGTTTAGTCCACCGAAGGAAGGGCTAGTGGATCTGGAGATGATATGGAACGATCTGGTAAGTAGTGGGAGGGCGCCCAGACGGACAGGAAGATCAGGAGATGCAGAAAGCTGGACGCATGGAGTGTTCACTGTAGAGGAGGATCAGAAGAATGCGAAGGAGAAGATTAATGGCGTGGTGAACGGGAACTGATGGGCAAGGTAATCCGAAAGGATCGTAGTTGGAAGTGTCGAGCTATACAGACATAAGCCACAGCCGTATGCATCTCTGATGTACCTTAGCAGTGAGTGCACGTCCGCATTCCAGTCCTTCTATACAACCACCACAAGACGCGTCCAGACCACAAGAGACAACATCACAAACAACTAAATACGCGATGAAGCTCGAATGATCGCAAATGTAACCTATTAGCGCTCTGTCCATCTACGATTCGCGAACGAGCGTATTGGCAGAAAGGAACAATTAATGTATATACACCAGGTAAGGTAGGATGTCGCAAGCAGTGTATGAATGGATACAGCACGGCCAGGCGGTGCCTTGTATAGATGCCATTTCAAATGTCATCAGATACCTGGTATACTTGATTGCTTTACTGGTCCGGCTCCATTCATCGTTGAGAGGTCGTATGTGGACGACACGTCTTTCGAGAGATTGTACAGCGATCATTTCAAGCGTGAGTAAGACTCACGACTGGCTGGCCTTATCGCTCATATTTGCCCACGACACCTTATGCCTCTTGACTATCATGTACGCATCTCGTCATCCACGAGTAAATCGTCCTCATTGTTCATCCCCGTCCGTTCCGAGCCCGCATTCATCACCCTTTTCCCAGCTCAATTGCCTCTACCAGTCGGAATTCTCTCAGAGAGTCAAACTAGGCAACCCACTACTCCCCTGCCTGACATGCGCTTTACTGCCCGCAAACAGGCTTTTCCAAATAAAGGCCTCGCTCAACAATAATTCAATGTCCTTTTCTGTCCAATCTTTCGTCGGCAAAGATTGCAAAAACATCATGATACTCTGGAAATCCATGGTAACGAGTTTGTCTGACCATTTCACCAGAAATGCTGCGCAGACGTATAAGTGAAACGCGGAGAATCCCTGATCTTCGGCCTAGTGTGACAATACACTATTAGCAATTGTAGTGTGAATGGGGAAATGAGAGGGTGCTGCGCTATGCTTTGAGGGGGGAAGTAAACTCACAAGATATGTATCCCACATCCTTATAGTGTTCCTTACGGAAATCTCTCTCATGAGCAGACAGTTCATCCACCGAAAGGAGAACTGGATGAATTCCACCCCTTCCTGTTCCATATGTTTTGCTAAGGTGCCATCGATTCTCGCAGTCAAGTCTCTTAGTTGTGCGACTTGACGTTGAATTCCGGGTTGTGCGTGAATGTAATTGTCTTGGATACCATCGAGCAGTTTCGTCAAACACCAGAAAGAATCAGCTTCCACTGCATCCAACACTGCTTTAGGTAATTGACCGGGATCCATGCCTGAGTCGACTTCGGGATCTGTGATGTATTGTCCGAGAAAGACTTGCCAGAAAGGCGTAACGAGATCGTTGATGCCTTGGACATAACCTGATGCAGGGTGACGGATGGCCCATACGTAGAGTATCCGTTCTAGGGAGCGTTGTGTGGCCTCGTAACGGTACAGTTCCAGATGCGGGTTTGTGCGAGGTACATCGATGCTGATTTGATGCCACACTGTCTCGTCCAGACCCCGCCCTCGTGTCCGCTGAGAAGAGGGAGAGGCGGTGGCGTCTGCCAGCCTCTCCCCTCGCTCGAATGCTTGTCGGACACCGTCCAGGTATTCTTTTCGTTTTCGTTCTAGTGTGGCGACGCGTCTTTCAGAGCTCGTAGGAAGATAGCCGAGAAGGAGCTGCCACGTCATGGCACGGACTTCGCTTGGTAGGCCAGACCATGCGGAGTCTCTCAATTCGGCAAGGTTGACGGATGAGGATTGCAGTATTCGCTTGAACTTGTTGATGCGCGTGGTTCGTGCCGAATGCGCTTCAGCTTCCTTTGCAGTAGCATTCGTAGATAGTGAAGGGTGCGATATCAGGTGGAGGCTGTTGGCTGGATCTCGTAAAATTTCCTTGTACTGTGGTCGCAAGATCTTTTGTCCCTCTGTGCTCTTTTTGAGCGATGGATATGCTGGAAGTTGGGTCCGCATTTCTGCCATATCCCCATTATCCATCGCCCATGAGGCGGCGGAGGCAGAATGACTGGTCCCATTCCTGCTTAATGTCCCGCCGAAGGCTTTGCTATTTCTCTTCCCAGCACCACTGCCATGCCCTTCGACGCCACCTCCACCGCCACCGCCGCCTGGATCTTTCCCCTTTATATCTGCCAATCGCTTGTCCTTGCGACGCATAGATGCTATACTGGGCAGACCAAACTCATCCTCGTCGTCGTCCAAACCAAAGGCATCGGCCTCGTCGTCATCGTCATCGTCATCGTAGGCATTGCTCGATTCCGACAGAAAGCTTGAGTATTTGGGTCGAGCAGGAGGCGATCGCGTGCCGCCCGGCGAGGGAGTGTTCCTGGCAGTACGTGGGTTGGTTGGTGGTGTTCGTGGTCGATCGTTGCCCGAGAGTGACCTAACTACATGCATGAGCACAAGGACATCGACACGGCACTCATACTCGGCCTCCACAGGTCAGGTCAGGTCGTACAATTGATTGAAGTTGAGAACGTCGGCATGACTGTACGAGGCCCCAATCACTTTGCGCGAGGGCTCTGGCGTGTCGGAGTTTTGGCGACTCGACGGGTATGCTGCCGCATTGTTGTTGATGCTGCTGGTGTTGCTATTGTTGTTGTTATTGCTGTTGCTGTTGCTCCGGTTGCTGCTGGCCGAGGTGGTGCGCCAGAATGGAGGCGCCGTGCTGTTCGTCTGCATCAGTGAACAGGTGATGAGGGGCGGAGGAAGGGAGGCAGCTCACTCAGTCCGGTCTATGAATTCCCAAATGTCCATATTAGAGCGCGTCGAGGGCAGTAGTTGGAGTGTGGACACGAACCGACCTGCACCATCTCCTGCGCGTGATTGCATTAGCCAGTTCATCCATAAGGTAGGTATCGTCGGGTATGGTGTGGTATGGTATGGTAAGGCATGGTATGGTATGATATGGGTATTGCATGGTATGGTATGGTATGGTATGGTATGGTATAGTGGTATACGGCCCACAGACACACACTGTCTCTCGTACGCACCTGATGAGACGGCTTTTTGAAGTTCATGGTAGACGTCGTCGCCAATAGAGTATGCACGTATACCGGCGACTGTTGTATGCAGAGGGAGAGGACATGTACATGTAGTGGTTGACTACATGTACCTTTACTACGCAATGCACCCAAGCAACCGAACACAAGGAGGGGAGAACAGACGCACGGATCGGAATTATGATGCCCCGATTCTCCGCCTCGACCTGCCAAGTGAGACAGACCATCCATCTCATCAAATTGATGCCTGACTTCTTCCATCACCATCACCATCACATCACCATTATCACTCAACTCCATCGACACCACACCATACCCACCTCCCGCTCCTCCACCTCTCCCATTACCACTCCTAGCGCACCCCGCCGGCACACCATTTTACGCCGCTGCGACATGGCCGAACCGGGCATGGACGACGAGGATCTCTTTGCCGATCTGTGAGTCTGCGCATCAATGCACCTCCGCGCCTGCGCACACCACTAATCTGCACCAGTTACGATGGCGACGACACCGCGAATGATGCACCTGCCCCGGCCATGAAGCCGGAGGTCGACCCCCAAGATGCTGCTGATGCCGCTGCCGCTGCCGCTGATGACTTTCTCAGCCAGCAGCAAGTCGAGCCCGTCAACGAGACAAACGGAAGCAATGGCTTCAAACAGGAGCAGTCATACGACCAAGCCATGGGCGGTCAGCAGAACGAATACAGAGAACCAGAGCCGGACAGTCGGCCACTAATCGGAAGTAAGGAAGATGGGTACGTACTCTCTCTTTCCCTTTGTCATCTTTGCGCGGGCGTGAGCCACGATAGCAGCACTTCAGGCGTGACGATCTTGCCTATATAAAGAGTGGAGTTCCGACCACCAGCATAGCACCACTGAGTACCGCGCTCTCATCATGGTGCGTGATGTGGAAAAGGAGGCGTCGCTACGGTATGCGGGTGAAAGTCTAGGGAGGCGCGCAACTGTCTCCATAACACCAGCAGGATATCCATTGAGCTATTGTAAACACAAAGTATACCTGGCCCTGCACCTGCTGCGGTCCGTCTACCGGCGCTGCAATACAAACTGGACGTCGCCATGCAGAAACGCCTCTTTGGCCGTGCTCACAAGCACTACCGGCGGCATCCAGCACAAAACAATCTTGCAACTCGAGCGTTATTGGCACGCGCTGCATCTCGTTCGCAAGGCGCTTTCTGACAAAGCTGGAGATAACGCGTTGTGTACGACCGAAAACCTGGAGCCGACACTGTTGGACGCGGGTGGTGGCATTCGCATGGAGAGCAGAGCGCAGGGCGTTCAGGGAGAGGTTCGAGTGTTCGAAGTTCACGTTCATCAGATACTTGGTGCACAATGTTGCGTATCTGGCTGGCGGTGAAGGTATGAGGAATTCGAAAGATGCGAAGCAGCTGGACAACTGGTTCCTCACTTTATCTACTACCATACTGCTACCTGCTGTGATATGCTTGATGGAAGGACATGTGTTGGGCCATTATACCAGATCAGGAACGCAATTACAACTCAGAAGCGCGATAGCTTGAACACAATAACTGCTCCTCAGCGACAAATAGCAGATCATGCAGACAGGCAGACAGATATCATCAGAGAGGAGATAGCCGATATAGCCATGCCGCTGAGCCAGTTTCTGCCACGCCTAGACGTGCGCACATGGCCAGCATTGATAGCATGCAATCAGCTTGAGATACCGAAGAAGCACGAGATCAGAGATCATACCACAGTCGCCATCGTCATCCTGATGAGAACCCTTTCTTTCGGACAGAGTTCATGGTGTTCGGCTACCCCACTTTGCTGGTATGAGATGGCGTTCCGCGTTCGTATCCATCTCTTGAGAAGCACGTGCGATATGCTCTACATTGCCGCATACGCCGCGAACGACATGGGCTGGAGAGCAGCAGCCGGACAGTTGTGGCGTCACTGCCACCATCCAATCGCCAACGTCTGCCGACTGTCACTCTGCACAATTTCCTTCTGGACAGAGTTCGTGGCATCGGGTTCCCCCGCATCGTGTCCAATGCCACATAAACTAGGGACTCAAGGAGAGGCATGTTGTGTCCGCTGGAGGACACTCCAAGCTGGCGTGCTTGTCAGAGATGCGGCATGATGGACGACATGACTGTGGCAATTTACATCGAGGCAGACGAGGAGAGGCGTGCGACGGATATGTGCTGGACGGACTAGACATCACCTCCCGTGCGATAGCTGGACTGTCTCACTACTCACTCATGCTCACGCCCGCGCTGCTGTCCCGCCGCTGTGTACTGGACTATGCAGATAGCTAACGATATCCTTATAGAAAGATGTTCATTGGCGGTCTCAATTGGGAGACGACTGATCGTAAGCCTCGAATTTCCGAATCAAACCTTTCAGTGACCACATCTAAGATCGCACAACAGAATCCCTGAAAGACTACTTTTCTCAATTTGGAGAAGTCATAGAATGCACAGTCATGCGCGACGGCGCCACTGGTCGATCAAGAGGTTTCGGCTTTCTCACATTCAGAGACCCAAAGACAGTCAATACAGTCATGGTCAAAGAACATTCTCTCGATGGCAAATTGGTAAGAACACACGAAGATTCCTGCTATCGCCGCAAGGCAAAGCAACAGACACTCGAGACGAGGAAAGAATCTTCCACTGACAAACACGGTTGTGCAATACAGATCGATCCCAAGCGTGCCATTCCCCGCGACGAACAAGAGCGCACAGCCAAGATCTTTGTTGGTGGTGTATCACAGGATGCTACCGAGCAGGACTTCGAAGCTTTCTTCCAAAAGTTTGGTAGGGTGCTTGATGCCACGCTTATGATGGACAAAGATACTGGACGACCACGAGGATTCGGCTTCGTTACTTTCGACAATGAAATGGCCGTCGAGCGCACACTGGAAGGCCCTCTTGCCATCCTGGGTAAGCCCATCGAAGTCAAGCGCGCCCAGCCGCGCGGCAAAATGGACGAAGAGAATGCAGCCGGCCGCGGCGGCTTCGGTGGAGGCCGTGGAGCGCGAGGCGGGTTTGGAGGCGGTGGTCGAGGCGATAGTGGCTTCGGCAACAACAATAACAACAATCAAATGGCCGCCGCACCGGCCCAGGACGGTAACACTAACAACATGACCCCTGCTATGATGGCGCAGTACTGGCAGCGCATGCAACAGTACTTTGCGCAGATGCAAGCTATGCAACAAGGTGGTGGCATGGGCGGTATGATGGGCGGTATGAATCCCATGATGATGCAGCAAATGCAAGCCATGCGTGCGGGTGGTCAGATGAACCCACAAATGATGCAGCAGATGATGGCAATGCAAGGTGGCGGAGGTGGCATGCAAGGTTCGCAATCTCCCATAAATGGGGGAGCTGGACGAGGTGCTCCTAATGGTAATGGCAATGGTGCTGCTGGAGGCGGAAACCAGTCGGGATTCTCAGCCCAAGAACAACTCATGTTCGAGCAACAGAAATACGAACGCCAAACCCTGGCTCGCATGCAAGGTCAAAACTTCGGAGGCCAGAATACATGGGATGGCATGTACGACGACGTCCCACCTCCAGACGGCATGGGACCTGGACCTCAACGCGGTGGCTTCGGTGGCGGTCGTGGTCGTGGCGGCAGACAAGGTTCCGCTCAGCCTCCCAACCCCAATGCTCCAGCAGGCGCCCCCACTGGTCCTAAGAATCACGGGCGACCTGGCGCCAACTACCGCGGTGGTGGACGTGGTGGACGAGGAGGTGGCGGAGGAGGCTTTCATCCTTATGCTAGAGGAGGGAATTAGGAGAACCCACCGAATCATCAACAGCATCATTTGCAGATGAATGGCATGAATTACAGCAGCAGCAGAGGAGGACCCCAAGAACAAAATCTTCACCACAACAACAGTATGGGAGTTCTCGGCGTCGGCGGCGGTGGAAGTCTTCAACCTCGTCTGCCGATTGGAGGCTCCAAGTTTGGTTCTGGTGCTCCTCCTCCTTTTCCTCATCTCCCTATCCCGAGTTGTGGTGTAGCCACTCCCCTTCCAATTCAGCGTCCTCCTCTTCGACAGCAAAATCACCAGCAGTATCCATCTCATGGTGGTCACAACATGATCTCAAAGCAGGGACTTGGTCAACGTGGTGGTCACGGTGGTGGTAGTGGGAAGGTTGCACGACGTAAGATGCGGGTCGACCTAGACCGACCAAAAAACGATGGTTGGGCCTGATGATACTTATATGCGATTCGGTCCGTTCTGGCTCTAAAAAAAGGGGAGGGTGGACATGGAATATCCTACGGCGTTTTCAAAGCACTCAATGGCTGGCTGATTGCCTGGTCGGCTGGTTCGAGTGCGGATGAATTGAAGAGAGACTAATGTACCTTCTTTGTGGAGAGTTCTTTTTTCTCTTTTACCTTTCCTTTCATTTCCTGCCCTTTCCTGGCCTTTTCTTCACTGACTGACTGACTGACTCACTGGCTGACTGTACTGTACTTGCATGGAATCTCTCGGAGGCATGGAAAATCAACCTCCCAAAAGAAATAAGCTGCTGCTGCTGCTGCTGGCGCTTTCGCCTCCAGATTTATGCCTCACGAGCTGCTGGCGCTGGACTTGCTGCCTCTTCCTGACGTGGAGCTCGTTTGTTCCCTATCATGCGCTCTTGCCGTGTCTTCTGGTCGGCTTTGTTCTGCGCAAGCAGGTGACTCACTTGCGCTTTCATCCAGCTAGTCGCTTGACAAACAGCCTTGCGATACCATCAAGGTCCGTTAGCTTTAGCCCAGCCTTGCCATCCCACTTCTCATAATCTGAGCACGCCTTCATGCCCTTCAAAACGAGGTCCTGCAGGCGGTGGTGTGGTGCACCAAGACCATAACCATCTTGGACGTTACCCTTAACTAGAACCTTTTTCGCACCATCGTGCTTCAAAAGCAAAGTAAAGAATGTGCGAAAGGGTGTGCCAATGTTAAGCTGGACGTTCTTCATCTCGAATCCTTTGCCACTATCCATCAAGTCAAGTCTCATGCGCTGCTTTGGGGAAAGATAGACCTTGCCGCAGTCTTGCAGTCGAAGGTGCTCGTGCTCTCCGAAGAATCGCTTGAGAAGTCCATCGTAGTTTGTCCAGATGGTGACAATGACTGTGACATTATCTAGAAAGGCATCGAAGAGTGCGTCTTCGAGATCGGGTCGTAATCTGCACTCGTCTGGGTATGTCAGATCCTTGAGAGGTACTTGGAGGTTGCCGTACATCAGCTCGCAGTAAGCGTGCAAGCTCTGACATGGCGATGTGGCTGGCGTTTGTGGTCTTGAACCTGGCTCGGTTCCGAGCTCAGGCTCCTCCTGAATCACAGACCCCGCCGTGACATCCATGTAGTCGACCGCCGTTTGAAGCTCATCGAGCATGTCTACTTCAATCTCGGTCTCGGGTTCTCCCTGTCTCTGACTGTCCTCAGCCTCGAAATGGGTGGGAAATGATGCCATCTATCGCAATGTCAGAGGAGTCATCTGCGCACCCTTCACTGCAGCAGACATACACGACCACTGCGAGTCTTGATTGGCGTGGAGTGTTCTTCTTGTTGACTATGATAGGTGTGCTGCTCGTTGCTGATCTGTCTCGGCGTCCTGTACGTCGCGCCCAAAGTGCAATCCTCATTCTCGTCACCAGGCGTGGAAGTGAGTCGCGACGAGAAGGTAGGCAGCGACGGTGGCGAGGACGACTGCCTCTTTGTTGGCCGCTCGCCCGGCAAGCCGTCATCCAGTAAGTGCTTCATGTTTGTTGGAAGACGCATGTCTGAGTGGCTCGCGTGGTGTTTCGTTGGACGAGAGGCGAGTGAGGTAGATGCAATACATGTACCTGCCTACATGTACCTGACCTTAGAAGTGTTCTCGTTCATTCTCGACACAGGCACAGATCATGTTCACACACGCGCAAGCTGCCACAGTCCCGCACGGTGCCTTCAGGTTTGTGCCCTTCTATGCTTGCTGGCCGCTATGCTGCGCTGCATACCATCTCTTCGTTGTCCGCATCTAGCTCACTCTGCTCCAGCTCGCTGTACACCGTAGACAGCGCGTCGCAAGTGGCATCGCCAACTGCTGCGCGCAGACAGGTGAGAGAGTACAGAGCAGAGCCTTGTGTGTTGCAACCTTGACCTCAATGTCGTTCGCCAATACCGCCGACCTCTTGTCCAGTTCCAACCACATCCTCGTGTCAAGAACCATCAACTTCTCTTCGCTCTCTCTTCTCCAAGCCCACGCTCTTGTGCGCAAAACATGATGAAAAGAAGACAGCAGCTTGTGCTTGGGTTGGCCAAAAATTCCGTACCGATCCGAAGACCAATACGAGCAGTCAGTTGATAGTTTTCAACTAGCAAAAACGCAATCTCGGACGAATCCTCACTGATATGCGTAATGCCCTTGCACTCTGGATGGTTGTTAGTATCAGAAAAAGTGTATGGGGTGGATTGGGGGATGACTGACCGGATGAAGACGTAAGTGTTGTGGAAAGCGAGGAAATTACTTATACCTCAGCTTCGCTAGTGCCGGCAACGTCCGTAGCTTGGTTGGCTGATAGCTATTCTGGAATAAACCGTCTCTGGTATGACAAGTGCCGCGGATGAGTGACCGCCATGACAACCTGAGGCATCATTCCAGCGCGTTCCTCGTGCCTTCTAGACATTCGCGACCTCGAGCTTCAATGCGCCATCTACATTACATGTACATGTAACCGACATAACGATACCAGCTCCACCGTGGCGACAAGAGTTGCGCATTCCGTCAATATGCAGAACCCGTAAGCGCGACCAATATGCACCTGCACAGCACCTACTGACTACTTCTGCCTCCACAGCTCCCAGGGAGTCGCTCCCCAACTGCAGCCTCACGTCCATCTCGTGTCCGGCTACCGCTTCCCACATGTCGCGACACTCGGCATCGAACAGGTATACCACTACCTCTTCGAAGCCCCCAAAATCGTCAAGACGCTCTCGCCCATGTCATGGCACTACGTGACACCCCCGCAAGACGGCACTCTCTGGCTAGAATGGATTCCTCTGGAGAGGATGGATCACCCGTACTCGTCCGATGGCTATATATGGGCCGACATGGAGCATTCATTCAGACAAGAGTACAATGGCTATACAATTGAGCTGCGGGTGCAGGCGGTGGGATATCGGCCAGGCCACGATCAGATGGCAACTCATGCTCGCACACGCTACCACTTCATCGCTAAGAGCCCTCAAGTGGCCGCTGCAAACCCAGATCCGAGTCTGTGGCTTGTACATTACCACTCGGCCGATCCTAATCAGATCATGCCGGCTAGTCAGGTGCCAGTCGCGCCGCAGACGCAGCAGATCATCACACAGAGAAGGTGGCTGGAGAGCCAAGGGAGGTTAGATCGGAGGGACTTCATGCTTCATGATCGAGAGCATTGGCCGACTCTGAACATCCCCGGTCAGCCAACCATGCAGCAGGCAGGACATCCTGTCGGAACGCCACAGAGAGCCTATGGCGCATACCCTCCGCAAGGCCCGCCTGCGAAGAAAGCGCGTACTTCCGGACCATCTGTACTGGCCATGCCTGGATCAAGCGAGGCTTTGCCGGATATGACTATCGAGGCGGAGGAAGACACTTCACTGGGTGACTTTTTTGATCACCTCACACAGCGAGACATCAGCTTGGCACGTTACGCACAACATCACCGCTGGATGGAAGAAGTCTTTTCCTCACCCTACGCCACGAGCCAGATTGTGCCTCCAGACCTTGGCTTAGGACTGATGGGTGAGCTCAAGGGGTTGACAGAAGGAATTCTTGCCCCACCCAACACAGATGTGAGAGAGGTCGACGTGCCCAAGCCAGCAAGGGCACAGGAGGCCGAGCCGTTCACCAATTTAACGCAAGATCAGGTCGAAGAGTTCAACAAGCGCGTGGCGAAGCATCTGGAGCAGGGGCAAGCTGAAATTGAGAAGATGAAAGCTGATCATGCGGCAAAGATGGCGGAGTGGAAACTGAAGAAGACGCCTGTGCGACCTCAAGCTGCGTCAAAAGCGTAAAGAGATGGGATGGATAGCAGATATTCTTGTGAGCTTAGCGTGGCGTCTGGAGGTTATGACTGAAGCAGTGAATATGCAAAATAGCGTATTGATACCCACACATACACGGGACTTGACATCTTATCTTGTTCCTAGACATAAGGTAATTCCCATCACCGAATTGATACTCAAGAGAACATATACACTAAGGTACCGAAAGACTGAAACCGGTGTCAATGTTACCTCAGTTCATAATCAGATCTTCTCGCGAAACAAATCAGTATATATATCAAGGTTACAAGGTACGCTGTGAGTAAGTAAACTTTACTTATACGACCGACATCAATAATGATAATAAGAAAATATGTATATTATCCCAGGATCTACCGATTGCGTATCATGTTGTGATACTACTGACATTAAACGACCAAGGCAAGACCCCTCTGGTCCATCAATTTCACAACGGCCCCTCTGTTTCTCCAATCAAAAAAAGAACCTCAACATCAGCAGCTTTCTCCCTATTGGCACGTTCGTAGCTATTTGACGGGGTACATGAAGTCTCGTAAATAACTTCAAAAATTACATATTTACTAGGTAGATACTCTACTTGATGGTTATATGTATGCAAAGAGAAACATAGTGATTCTGTTGTATACCTGAGGGATAGTTTGCACGAGACGCTTGTTGCACTTGCGAAGGGTTATAGAAGTGCGCAATTGGTGGTCCTTCGGGCCTGTTCCTTGGTGTATAAAGGTACATGTAGGTAGAACTTAAAAAGACGTGGTTGTTGTCTTATTTTACATGTATACAGGGCTAGCACTTGCAGTGGTTCTTGAGTATGCAAATCATGCCAACGCACACACACACACACACACACACATGGATCGTGATGGTATATAGGCCGGACCCGCACAAGTCCAGGGTGTATGGCTTTGGGGTTGGGTCCTTACAACTCACCTACCTTTACTAAGCAGGCAAAAGGTCTGTATTCGGTATGTCAACTGATATATCAAGTTCTTAGGAGTACTGAGCAGTTCTTTGCTCTATACAAGCAGTTGAAGTGTTGCGTGCTGGACTGCACGCTTCCCTCGAGGGTCACTATCGCTAATGGTGTTGAGGACAGCTCTGCCCAGTCGATTTCATCTACTCCGAGCGGCTCTCTTCGTAGTGGTGGCAGCGAATGGAAGGAAGGGATCTCTTGTGAAGATGATCCATTCAGACACCATCAACCTCTTACCTCGAAGTCGAGGCCTCGAGTGCGACAAGTTGTTGAGGAGCTGGATGGGGTCCCGACATTGCTTTGCATCTTTGGGACGTATGAAAGTCCATTACTGCCATATTTTCTACGATTGGCGACAGGTCTTGCGGGAGTGCATATCGGCGAAGACAGAGATATTGGAGGTATCGCATTGACTAGTCTTTTGCTGATCGGATATGCCCGGACGCAGCACATACCGAACGTGTTGCGATACATGACCTGATGGAGCAGGAGAAGCATTCCGTGTGCGACGGCAGCATCCGGCGGCCTGGAGCACACGTACGGAAGGTGCGCCTCTTCGATTTCTACGGACATGAATTCTGTCCGGTAGACTTCAGTTCGTGTTTCTTCGGCGTCTGGCCCTGCATCACATGTGTGTTGGTGCTGAAGAGAACAACGGGTGTGTGTGTGTACATGTAGGCAGAAGTGGCACAACGACACGGAGACGTGGGATGCAGATGCAGCTGTCCGTCCAACTCACCGTAGTCACGTACTGTAGTGGCCATTCGTGCGTGATGCTGAATTCGGCGTCGGACGCGACCAGTCCAGTCTGCACGATGTCCTTGTCATGGTGCGGCTGAGGAGAGTATGTGACACGCTATGTACTGGTGCTGAAGGTCAGGATGCTCGGGATCCATATTCCTTGCCAGGGCTGTGCTGCTATTACTGTGGATGCCCGAAGATAATGACTGAGACTGAGGAGGGATGACTGAGGACAGCGAGTCAGTTGGGATGCGAGATCGACACCGACCGACGACTGCCCTAACAAGGCTAACAAGAAAGCCGCTGCCAACATCTTGATTATACGTCCGACCTGGCCTGGGTCTACGGAGTACTGCCGACAGGCTCTCTCAATGACCATCTGCTGCTACTGTACTCTGTACCGCCCACAAGGCTCACGGCGTTACCTGGAACAGAATCGGAGAGAGGAAGAGAAAAGTCGCACACTCCCTACTCACCACAATTTGTACGTCGTTGAGAGCCGTCCACATTCGAGAGACGCTGCAGCCAGAAGCCCGTTTTAGTACTGTATCAAGTCACGGCCGGAAGGCTCTGGCTCGCTTAGGGATTTAGGAGGTACTTGTCTCAGGCAGGCAGGGACATCGCCATCATCTACTGTGCCACTTGTACGGCTTCCCTCCCCGGCCCTGCACTCCGATAGTTCTACCACTCCTTGGGCCGCTGGACGCTGCGCCTCTGCAGGCAGATAGGACGGTCTCAAGCTACGGCGGTGAGCGGCCGACCTCATACAGATGTGTCCAGATCAGGTACCGATCTATCTTACACCAATAATGTTCGATCGCGCGGGCTCCGAAACAGCACCCACCTCACGTTCATTCCTACGCGGTGCATGATTATGAAGTTCAAGCAGGACATCTCCACAAGTACTCCGTAGTAATGCCAGAGTGCTCTCTAAAGCCGCTCCCACTGGAGTGGTCGACTCTCGTCGATCTCAGGCACCTACCGCTCATCATTCCACCAAGGCCTTGCCACGAGGATTCACACATGGCACAAACATGCGGGTCCAGACCCAGAGGCTAGAGCACACAACCACAGTCGAACCCTTGCGCTCGGCAGCGTGACGGTGGCGGCTGGATATGCGGCTGCGGCCAGGACCAGCCGGGCGCGGCGCCCGAAAAATTTGACCAAGCCCTGGTACTGTACTTCTTTGCAGTAGTCCAGCACGGTGTCACACTTTGTCTGTGAGACTGGACTACCATCCACGACTCTCAGCCTTCGAAAGATGGACTCTGAGATCCAACAGAGCACTCCACAACCTGGCTGGAGCTCTAAAGCCGCGTCCGCTCGCGAGCTTCAGAACTAGATGTAGTAGCGTTGAATGGAGATTTCACCGGCTTTGCGTTCGGGTACAGCGTGTGCTCAACAGCATACTCTTGTGAACAAGTATTAGGATGCTGCTCCGTAGATTTCAAAGACTGTTGCGGCGGCCTCTGCTTGGGCTACGGGGAGTTGCTATTGTGCGAAATCTCCTACCGTACCTTAGGAAACGAACGTGGCGCCAGGTGCCCTGATCTCAATTCGCTCGTCTGCCTCGATATATTGCAGCATACAACGTTGCACCATCGCAAGCAGATGACAGCGTGGCGAAGGTGTGCGACAGACGCAGACAATGTGTCATACTGTATGCTGTATCCTCTCTAGTATGGTAAGGTACATGTAGGTATGCATGTTCTTTTCTTCGTGGAGTACTACGACCCATCCCATCCCAAGGTACTGTAGAGGTTGTCCCACTGTGACAGTCCCCTTCGCGCCTAAGGTTGCGAAGGTTTGTCGGACCGAAGCCCAATTCCCTTTTAGCTGGACGGGCTACGCTGGAGCAGGCATGGTCTGCTTGCGGCGAGCGGTAGTCAAAGCTCAACGAAGTTCACGAGTAGCGTTGATGAGAGGGCTGCGAACAGAGGTGATGGCATGCATGGCATGGCCATAGTTCTAGTTCTAGGCATCGGCGAGCCATGTCGAACAGGCGTGCTAGAACAGGTATTCGTACTCAGCACACTCCCTTCCCTACCTTATACAGCAGAACTACGGCACCTACTCCGAGCCTCCGTCCCGTACTGCACAGTGCACACCTACCTAGGTGCTGTATGTACGACTACGCATACCTACCTTATTGCATGCACACAGATGCACAGATGGATGCCATGCAGCCACCGCGGCGGATCGCACGCATAGCCGTCTGAGATGCCGATGCAACGGCACGTGTGCTGCACGTCTTCTGGGGAGCAATGCACTGTGCCGCCGCCGCGTTTCTCCTAAGTTCTGGTATCCACCCGCGGGTTTAGCTTATTAAGTGATTACATGTACCTACTTCTCATGGGCCAGCTCTCTCAGAAATGTGAGCCCTCAGCAGTGAGCACGGCTCGTGGACCCCGCCCAGCCCATCTGGTCTAACGCTGAATGCTAAATTGTCTTGGGCGGCCTGCTGGCTGCTGCACACACACTGCACAAGACAACTTAGACAAGTGACAAAGTCTTTCTTCCGACACCACCTTAGAACATACTACTACTCCCTGCGGCCGTACCCTTTGTCTTTCTCCTCCCTCCCTCCCTCCCTCCCTTCCACCCACCCACCACCATCACCACCGCCGCCGCCGCCACCACCTCCCCCTCTACCACCACCACCACCACATCACCATCATCACCACATCACTATCGTCACCATCATCACCATCACCATCCGCAGCCTCGTTCCATTCCCGCTCGCACCTCCTCGGCTTCACGAAAGAGGCCGTGGCTCGACCGCTCGACCGTCAGCCACGCAACACGTGCCTCGTGACTCGTGAGCCTGCCAACAGCTCGGCCGTTGCACAACAGTCTCCCCCTCTACACCATCCTGGCTGTCACGTTTCCGTCTTCGGCCAACTCCTCCTCTTCCCACTTTTGACACCCAGGCTCTGCAACAAGGTTGTATACTTTACTGTCTTCCAGCGACCACAGGCCTTGCGTACCCACTTCGCTCTGGGTTCGCCTGGCACTCCTGGAGCTCTTTCCCGGCCGCCCTCTGCCTTCTCTGCCGCTTGCACAGCGTGCGCAGTGCGAGTCCGCCGGAGTCAGAATTCCAGCTACACAGGCTTTGTTCATACCGAGGCCGGGCAGGCAGGCTTCGCAGCAGACATCATCGGCCTATCTCCGCGACAAACGGACCGCACCTCCAAAATTCTGCCACCCTTACGGCGTCCCTCCGCTCTGAACTGCACACTCCGACCCCGAATATTGCTCCACAGACCTCCCTTGCCACCCGCTACGACGGTTGTTGTGGGTAGCCTCGCGGACGTAGCGCGGAGTCCAACCAAGCTTACACCAGAGAACCATCGGCTCGCCAATCCCACCATACACCAAAACATTGCGACTGGCTCGCCTGAAACTTGCTGACACGCTGGTGCATGAATATACCGTGCCACGCCGCAAATCACGACAACAGGAATCGTCCAAGGCCAACGGATTCGCAGATTCTCCATTCACTCACATTCCACGCGTTCGGAGACAACATCAGTCGCCATGTCGCACGGGAAGATGACGCTGTACAAGCTGGTAGTGCTTGGTGATGGAGGAGTCGGAAAAACTGCCCTAACTATCCAGGTAGGTCAAGATTCGCAAGCGCGAAAGACGGTACAGACCATGCTAACTCTTGCGACCAGTTATGTTTGAATCACTTCGTGGAGACGTATGACCCTACAATTGAAGACTCGTACCGCAAACAGGTTGGGATTGATGGGCAGTCATGTATGCTTGAGGTGCTCGACACGGCAGGTCAAGAGGAGTACACAGCGCTGCGAGATCAGTGGATAAGAGATGGCGAGGGCTTTATACTGGTGTACAGCATATCATCTCGCTCCTCATTCACGAGGATTCAGAAGTTCCACCACCAGATTCAACGCGTGAAGGAGTCGACCTCTGCAGGATCGCCCACGTATCCAGGCTCGCCCCTGTCGCAGACTATGGGCTCGTTTGGACCTGCACCCGTTATGCTGGTTGGTAACAAGTGCGATAGAGTGACAGAACGGGAAGTTTCTACACAGGAAGGGCAAGCTCTTGCAAAGCAGCTGGGCTGCGAGTTCGTGGAGGCGTCTGCCAAGAATTGCGTGAACGTGGAAAAGGCATTCTACGATGTCGTACGGCAGCTACGGAGACAGAGAGCCATCGCACCAGCACGAAACAGCAAAGCTTCACAGCCGTCAGACCTTGTGTCAAGATCATCGCGAATCAACGGCGGCGAATATATGGATCGGGAGAAGAAGAAGCGGTACCGCCGTTCCGACAGGGACAGAGAGAGGGGAGGCAGCAAATGTGTCATTTTGTGAGAAAATGCAAGTGCAACACTACGCGAACATGCACATGGCCTCAACTTACGCGCTTCCGGGCGTGTGTCCAGAATTGCCTGGTCAGCCTGTCTCGCGAAATTTCAATACAACAAGAGGTGCGGAATGGGCCGCTTCGTGCGAAGCGTAGAAGCGACCTTCACGACCTCCAGCATCTTCTCGCTTTGCATTACTCTACGCTTCAGTGGCCTTGCAACGGCAAATGTGTTGGAATTTGGGGTTCTATTCCAACTACAAATCCACATTCAACCCCGAATCGGCACGTCTTGGCCGGAGAGGAACGGGCTCTGTGATGTGCACATGGGTTCTGCTGCAAGCTTGGTGGCGACGTTGGTTGCGGCATTTCGGGGCAACCGAGAATCGGAGACACTCTGTCTCCAGGGTGAGGACCGGGGGTCCGAGGAGACACAGTCCCTGGGTGAGCAAGAGTCCCTACCGCAGGGTTGTCTTGATTGTGCAAATGATATCAGACCGACGGTGACTTATGCGCGTTACGAAGCAGAGTCGAATGAGTAACGAGGGAAATGATGTTTTCGGATGTGAAGGCGGCGTGATCTGTTGAGGATGTGTGGAAATGGGTCACTGCAGACGCGCAGCAAAAGGAACTTGGCCCCTTGGGCGATCCTATCGGTACACACCGCTGTGTACCCTAAAAGTATCGAATATGCACAACGTTACATGCCGCTTTCTGGGGGTCGCTGGCGACGGGGATTGCATCAAGAACGCAGGAAGACTCAATGTACATTGATATTCAATACTCACCAAAGCACGAACGAGAAGGTCTATTAGGATACTTATCCGTGCTACCAATGGCATCACCCGCAAGCGGTATGTCATGCTTTATGAGCGGGGAGTTTTGTTAGGGCATTTATGTTAGGTTTTTCCACTACTTTTCACGCATCTAGTTCCAGTATGCCAGAACGAGACCCGACTTGAAGCCTACCTAAGGCTCTGTCTTTTTTATCTATCAAGATGACATATCGTGAGTGCCCTCTTTCTCCCTCTTCTATAAGCTCACCCTACCTCAAAGTTGTTGTTTTTTTTGACCTAAAGTACCTAGGTTCGTATAGCTATGTACAAGTAAGGTCCTCCGTCTGCAGACGGGAGGGTATGTAACTAGGTAAGGTCTGTAACCGACAGACTCTATTAATTACTACTACAGGAAGCTGGACGACCTTGCCTGCCCTACTCGTGTTGTGGAGACCAGCTGGGTAAGGATACGATTACGGACCGGACCTTTTGATCATGATGCTAGTACATACATACATACGTACTGTACTGTGTAGTGTATGTACCCTATACGAACAGACGGACAGACAGACAGACAATAGGTAGGTTGTTTGAGATTTGAGAAAAACAAGTATTATAAGCAAATAAAGCTAAGCAATTTGAGCAAGGTTCAAAGGCTTCGTTTGGTCTTTCGTCTTTTTTGTTTTCCTTTTAGGGAAATAGGTATAGGACTAAGGAAGGCATTTGATGGAGTCTTTCTCGCAGTAAACAAATACTCTATACCTGCTGTCGACAATCAATACGTAATGTAACATTGGTCTTTGAATGACGATGATGAGGGCTGTCCAATATTATAGGTAGCTTCGAGCTTGCAAGCCGGGGAGGAGGAGGCGCAGAAGCCAACTCTAAAGAAGAGAGAGAGAGAGAGAGGAAAAAGGCAATACTAAGCGCTACGTTCTGCTGTGAAATTGAAAGACAGGGAAAAGACAGGACGCGTTATCAAGGTTTTGAGGCATATATTTTGCCCTATTCAGGAGAGAGGGTTTTGGTTTTTTTGCCATGTAAGGTATCTTGATGAGAAGTGGTGTAAGGAGTACTACTACTGGGTATGGAAGGAGGTAAGGTATTGGATGCCTTCGATTATGTAACTTTGCTCGTTTATAGGTAGGTATCTTCTTCTTCTTCATCTTCTTCTTCATGTCTCCTTATGTCTCTTGGCCGATATGATTTTACTTCCAGAACGGGACTTGCATACCGTGAGAGATTATACAGGCTCTGGCCTCAGTGTTTCGCGGAGCAGATCTTCGAAATTGAAAAGGGGCGACAAACTACCTACATGTAGTCGTCCTGTACTCTTTCGGCGATCAAAGTGCATCCAGACGAGTCGTTGACGGCGAAAGGAGGACATTGCTACATCTCGAGACTTTATGGATTTCTTGACAGGTATCATGTATTATGCAGCTAATTGCTACATAGTTCTTACGTGCTGCAGCAGCGGAGTTTTTATTAGCAAGCTACCTAGAGCTCATCGTAGCTATCCGTCCTGGAGAAGTGCCGCTCTCACCAAGAAATATGATGTCCTCCCGTATTGTTATCGCCAGCGCAGGCAGGCCTCTTGCTGAGCTACCTACCTAGGGTTCATGTTAGAACAGCACAACATGTTGGTCCTACTCAGGCCAATAACGGACGGTACACGGTTGTAAGCTTACATGTACTCGTGTAGCAACTCCATGGACGCCGATCCCATTCCATTCCAAGGTCAAGGGCGTAGCATATCTCATCGACAATGCTAGCCAATGCTGGAATCTACGTTATAGCCGACTTGTCAAGCCTAGCAGAATCCATTGAGAGCAACGAGTCTGTCTGGACCACCGCCATCTTTGCGAGGTCCGCAAGTGTAGTGGATGTCTCATGTTTTTACTATGCCAAGTCAGACTCCAGCCGCCCCGATCGTTCAGCATGCTGTGCAAGACACCAAAACTTACATCAGGTCCATCTATACCCTAGGTAAGAAGGTAACAAAGACATTACAAGTCCGGTCTCCGTTCATGCAACCTCAATCTCCACTCTGGCCGACTTCAATGATGCACTCAGCTCACGAATTGCGAAGATATTGCCTCTTTCGCCTCATACCGCCCGAACCAATTCGCCGAAGCTACATATATCAGCTTCAGTGCTATCGCATGCGCACTCACCCGACACAAGTCTCTGCGAATGCATATTGTACAATCTAAGCACAACAGAAAGAATTAATAAATACAGTATAGGTATTTACTTTACTCTAATTCATCCCGCCGCCTTCTCATCCCCCCTCATCCTCCTCCTCCTCACCATCAACGTCGCCATCGGATCCGGAAACGCCGCCCCTTTCATTTCAATATTCCTCGGCCGGGGGCCCTCCACTTTCACATCATAAGTCAGCACAATATGCGCCAACATCAGCTTCATTTCCTGCGAAGCGAAAAATCTTCCAGGACAGCTATGCCGTCCGTGGCCAAAGGGGAGAAAAGATTCCGTCGTGGTCACCATGGCTTGGTGTTTGCGTGCTGCTTCGAGCGGGTTGCTGCTGCCGACGTCGTGGAGACGTTCGCGCGAGCGCGAGTAGCGGAAGGCATCGTATTCGTTCGGGTGGTCGTAGAAGGTTGGGTCGCGGTGGATTGCGACGTTGGGAGTGGCGATTTTGATGCCGTAGGGAACGTGGGTGCCGTCGGGGAGAGTGATGCCGTTTGGGTTTGTGACCTGCTCAGGTCAGATTCAAGGGATGAGGTTAGCATGAGGCGGTTACTGATTGGGTTTCGTTTTTTCTTTTTTTTCTTTTTTTCTTCTCTTTGGGCGACTCGTACCTTTCGCATTAATCCAGTGATCCCTAGGCTGGAGAAACGCATACTTTCTTTGATGGTGCTGTCGACGCGATATAGCTCATTCACCGCAGTCTTGTTCCATTGTCCACCATGTTGTTGGAGAACACGTGAGCACTCTTCTCGCAGCCCGGTGACGTACTCGTCAACTCTAGGCGAGCTGTACAGATCAAGCAAAGCGTTGGTGATGGTCACGGAAGTAGTGTGAATAGCAACCATATTCAGTCGCATGAGTCGTCGAGTGATTCGTGCTGGATCCATCTCCACCGGATCTCCAATCGCAATGACTTTTTCGACGATCCACTGCAGGACGTCATGCTGGGTAACAACAGAATTAGGGACGCCCAATTTTGTTTTCTTCGAGGCTGATAGACTTACTGGAGGCGTCTTGAGGCTGCCAGAACGAATAGCTTGAAATCTCTCTTCAATGACTGGCACGGCATGTTTCTGGCAGATTTGAATGTGCTTGTTGTTATTTCGACAAATCCAGGGCGCCGCAATTGGACGAAGGAACCAGGGAAGCATATTGATGATGCTGGCTTCCATAAAGATGGACTGTCCGTAGATGCGAGTGTGCTCCAGCCATTCTGGTGTCCGACATAGTTTGGCACCGCTAAAGACACGATTCGCTGCGCGACTGATGATTGTACTGCAGGTATCGATGACTGGAATCGCAGTCCATTCTTTCGAGTTGACCTTCCAT
This sequence comes from Mycosphaerella sp. Ston1, assembly GCA_000504405.2. Lineage (NCBI taxonomy): Eukaryota > Fungi > Ascomycota > Dothideomycetes > Mycosphaerellales > Mycosphaerellaceae > Mycosphaerella > Mycosphaerella sp. Ston1. The sequence continues at coordinate 76,690 of KZ105526.1, forward strand.
TGGTCCTCAAATCCGAGAACGAGTTCTGCATGAACTTCCGCAGTCAAGAGTGGCAATTTCCTAGTCAACTGGTTGCCCACGATGTCGAGATGGAATGGCCGCGATGAAATGTCGGCATCACCCGTGTATTTCATTGCCATGAACTCTTGAAGGACAGCAAAGAGGTTGATGTTTTCTTCCGGCTCCTGCAAGAAGTCTCTGATCATCGATTGAGGCAGCATCACAATGGGGTCCTGGGAAAAGTTGGGCATCGCAAATGGTCGGTCTTCCTTTGAGTACTTCCAGTAGGCCTCGTCAAGCATAGCTCTTGTGCCTTTGATCGATCTCACGCCAGACCGCAGGCGTGGGAACCATCCTGTTTGCTGCCCTGCCCACACTTGAGCGCGCCAAAATCGGGCTTGGGCGGAGAATTTCGAGATGATGATTGATGTGACACAGGACATGGCCAGCGCAAGCGATACAGCGAGCCATACTGTGCCCGCTGGACGGTCATCGATATGGAGCAGCGCCATGGCGGTGCAAGTGGTGAGGAGTGCTTCTTGCTGCCAGCTACTGTCCACTTTCTACATGCACATATAGCCTTGAGGTCTTGCGAATTGCCCTCAGACACTAGATGGCACTTCGCACTGGCAAGACGTCGGATGCCCAAGAGTGAGACCCGTGGCGGTAGGGCTGGGAGTGCCATATCATAAGGCAGGCTGGTACGTTACATAAATAGGACCCTTTCCAAGCTCCGCTGACACCGGCAGGTCTTATAGTGTGGGTTGGCGGTCTGGGGTCCAAGCCTGATCGTTCATTGGCCAGTCTTGTGCACATTCTCTATACGAACAATGCGAGTACATAGGGTAAGGTACGCACACACAAGTAACATGTAGCTCGCTAGCTGTGTGAAGACTTGTTTGCCTTCTGGTTGCTCTCACTCATCACAGCCCAACGCAAGACCAGCTCGCCAATAGTTTCGACAGCAGTCATCGTACCCTACCTTGCCGTGTTGCGCTTGGATATCAGATAACATCATAGAAAATAATAGAGTATAGAGACTGCCGTATTTTGCTATTCACCGTCCAGAGAAGCTTCCTAGCCTACAGGCCCTGCAATGTCCTATTGCGGATTTGCGGGCCCGGGCTTACCCGGGAGGTGTTAGTGAGTCGCTTATATTGTAAGGTGTACATGTAAGGTAGCATCATTCCTTCTGCGTACAGCAGTAGAAAATCAAAGTCTGATCGACAGTAATGCAACTTTTGTGCAAGTCGGTATACAAGACGGTCTTCCCGATGCGGAGGGCAAGGTAGTTGTGGCAATCCGTCATCAGTGTCTTGTTCCGTTGGCATCAAGGTCTTCCTGAGTACGATGCATCGACTAGGTGGGGTCGAGGAGGATCGACAGGTCAGTGTTCGTATCTGCAACACGGATACAGTACAGTACAAAGCAAGATGATCAACGCCCCTTTCCACGTAACCAAGGATGGTGTCCAAGATCCTTTTTGGTAACCATGCTACTATAGATGGCGTGGCGAGCTCTGGTTCTCGTATCACAATGCCCTTTCTCGATCCATCTGAAGCCAAGACGGGCAAAGTTCTGCAACAATATAGACACGCTTCATTATCTATCGATCCTCAAGGCAAGCCAACCCCGGGTGTATTTGTGCTGGCATCAGACTTGGGGCTTGTCAGGAGAAATCAATCGTGCGGCTTCACAGGAGCTGGTACTACCAGGGCACGACTTGAGAAGATGCGACAGGAGGGCCCCAAAAACAATGGGCATGACCTTGCCCAAGATTGTAATTAGTGAGCAGACTGAAACCTCTCAAGGCCGTTCCGCTCACTCTTGCCCTCAGTCTCGGAGTCGCATGTCGTATGCCTGGCACGCTGTCTGCTATAGTATTTCGCAATGCTAGAAGACGACCCTCTTTGAAAATTGCAGTAGCTGAAGGTCTTGCGCAAGAAAATACCGGAATATTATAAAGAAAAGTATGTCTCAGCTTGGGGTAGATCGAACTCGTCTTGGACATCGTACACTCGGGCCTTTGCCGAATCGTCTTCAGACATCCCCGACTTATCATTCCCTCGAGCGGGGTTTCCACCTTGCGACTTCATGCTCGGTGCCATCAGAGCAGGACTACCCAGAGGCGTCGGAGGGAGGGCAGGCGCTGGAAGTGGCAAGGCCTCGACCCTGAAAGCCGCGGCAACCTCTCTGATCTGCAGCATATAAAGCCCTTGGAATTCCGGATCTGCGACAAGGTGCTCGAGAAACGCTTTGCCCTGCTTGAAGACATGTAGAACATGCTTGGTGTACTCGTAGCTGGTGCCACCCCCGATATGCGTAGTGACCCGCACTGGACGACCATCTCTCACCTGTGCACAAGTGTCGTGAGCAACTATACTATTAAGAACGACAACCCGTAATCGACCTGACTTACAGATAGCACGGCGTAGCGATTACTGCTTGGCCACTCCCGTTTCCTACGAGCACTAAGCATACAGAAGTCGACATTCTTGAATCGAATCGCTCTTGGAGGACAAGTAGCAAGCAAACTGTTTACTATAGGGCTTAAGTCTAGCGAGCCGAGGCCTTTAAAGCGTGTGTCTTCCTCTGTAATGTACTCTGCTTTGGGTCCATGCGAAGCACATTCTGAGATACCCTCAAATGTTGATTTGACTTCAGCCACGAAAGTATTAGTAGCAAACCAGATTGGTAAGCACTCTTGCCGTAGTTGACGAGATGTTCGAGCAAGCGCAGGTGTTGCGAAGCTTTTGAGACGAAGAACGAACGGCTCTTGTAGAGCATACTCCCAGATGCGAACACGCATTTCAGCGGGTAGGTCAAGCAGTCGGAAGGGCGTCGGATTCGGCTTTCTAAGCTCTTCGCATCGTGTAGGCACTTGTCGTAATGTAGCCTCCACCCTGCCGTTTAATCGCCGGAGCTCGTTGAATGTGGCAAGCCTACAGCATGTTAACTGGAAGTCGTGCCTTCGAAGTTCAGAGTAATATGAGCTCACGCTGCTTCATCGCTCATCACGTGCATCGCTTCGACCTGCAGGCGGACTTCTGATTTGTATACCGTGCCCGTGCTATACTGCTGGCGGGTGCGTGGGAACCATTGGTTGTGGCTGCGTGGCGCCATGGTAATGGCACGGGGTGCAGACCTTGCGGCACTGTCGGCGCATCTGCAAGTCCTACAAGGGATTGGTTGCGAGCAAAGCATGATGTCTCGTGCGATGGAGGTGGGAGTCGTATGGCTTGCAGAGTACCAAGGTAGGTATAAGAGGTCAAGGGAGTTGTGAAGTGAAAGTGAGAACTTGCCTAGGTACGCAACCTGTGGACACCAAAACGGTAAACGGGTAAACCCGTAGAGGGCTTGGTTTACTCGCGAGAATGTCCACGAAAAGGCACTTTATCGTTAAATTTTACTATGTATAAACAGATAAACAACGATATCAATAGTATGCCGCGGACGATACATACTGTTATCAAGAACAGAGGGCAAAAGACGAGGTGTTAGTTAGTATATAGTAAATTGAAGATTTTCGGCTATTTACCGTTTTGCTGTCCGGCGGAGG